>MQRK01218942.1:27661-47122 GCA_001938485.1 Girardia tigrina
ATCGTGTGACACCGTGCTTTATTCATGGCTTGACTCATTGTAAGTTTTATTTATTGTCTTTGTTTATTAATTAGCCTTTGTCTGGCTTTATCTTATTTGTATTTCTTTTTCACAGGGGTGTAACCCTCTTCAGGAAGGTGTCATGGCTTCGCGGACTACACCCAGGGACCGGTCTCATTATAAGCTTCACGTGGAGTGTCGGATGACCCCTAACCAATAACGGATCGTCCGTGAGGTGCTTTAATTCATTTTGGTCTTTTTTAATTAATTATTATATCTTTTAGAGCGGCTACTTCTTCTCAAGGCTTTCGGAGCTCTATAGTTTGGTCTCAACGGCTTACCATGCCACCTGGGTTCTTCTCATCGAGTAAGCTCTCAATTTTCTTGTTTAATTTTCTTCATTTATCGTTTTTTAGCTACGACACAATGCTGCCCCCCTTTGCCACAATGAACTCAAAGTGATCCGTGGATTTATTTTTCGATTTAATAAATGTATTAATATTCTCTGTTTTCTTTTTCCTTTTTGTATTGCATGTGCGATATATGATTATGTTATTTTTCGACCGCAACACATCTGAGTTTATTTTGACCCAACATATTATTTAGATATGTCTCTCCTCTAAGTGTGTCCCTTAATTAATGATTATTTTATTTTTTTTCAACATGTTTTTTTATTTGATTACTATATTTCTTATTATGAGTTTATCATTTTCATATCAGAGATTAAAGTTAAAAGAACATGAACAAATTATATGTTTACATTGTTTTATTAAAATATAACAAAAGAAAATGCTAATCAAAGGCAATCCACCCATCGTCCCTAATCATCCAAATCTGATAGATTGACAAACTCTTCACCTTGACCAGCTGTGATAGAACGAAACTGTATGCGGTCACAAATCTCCTTCTGAATTTCAAGTTTTGACTTAAAGTCCAGCCATTCTTGTTTTTCTATAGTCTCTTAAAAATTATTTGTTGGAAAAAGCAGCGAAATTTGATGCGAGGTATCAAAATAAGGAGACTCTCTTTGACTGGTGTCATTTCTGATTACCGTCTTTCCATCTTGGACGTCAACCTCAATACGACTGGGTTTAAAAACAGCTTACAGCTCATTCTTGGCCTGTTGAAACATTTAAGCCTTTCGCTTCCTCTGCTCCCGCCGCTTCTGGGATCTGCTGAGCACCCCAGAGGAGGATGATACCATATCCTCTTTCATAATTGACCCATAAATGTTCGGGTTCATCATCAGAGGCTTCTTTTCTGTATTTGATCCAATCTTGTTTGCTGTTTCTAAAATTATTTCCGGTTGCTCTTCTGAAACCTTTTTGATAAACTTCTTGTAGTAGCTGGACATATTTTGCTGAATTCTTATCTCGGTGACCTCGTTTTGCAAGGACTTTATTTTTGTTGTCCTAACAAATATTTGCCACAACCGGTTTGTGAATTGATAGATGAACGGAATTCTTTCTGTAGTCCTCAAATTCGGTTGTCCTCTCGTCAATTCGTCATTCAGCTTGTCACATTCGCCTTTCCATTTCTGCAACTCGAGCAGCAGTTCTCTTTGTTGTTCTTTACTTTTATATTTTCTATCCATGCTGAATAAGGACGATGAGTGGATTAAAAAAATAAAATAAAAAAAATAAAAATAGAAGAACAAAAGAATAATTGATGCAGGTTGAGAGAAGCGAATTCTCTTCTAGAAATGAAACTTGACTAGAACTTTCTCAAACGTCCAGATCATCAATAGTCTCAGCAGGTACTATAATCACCTGCCATTAATCTATTTTCGGATCGACAGTCATCAAATTACCTCACAACCTGTTTATATTCCCTACCTGATCGTCAATAGTCCCGGCAGGAACTATAAGCCAAAACCGTTATCTATCGACAGATCGGCAGCCTTGAGGTGCTCCCAAACCTCCATCAACTTCAAAAAAAGGAAATAAAAAATAAAAATTACCTAAGTTCAAAACAAAAATCCTTTATCTCTAATAAAATTTATTCAATAAAAAGTCTGATCAAGTGCACAAATTCGGATGAATTTATACCAATCTTTCGTCACAAAAACTCACAGAACCAGCAAGCAGACAATTCTCACAGTCAACCTACAATCATCCTTCCCTAATTCAACAGTCCTCAGATAGAAAAACACCCGGAGATGGCCCAAATCCCGATCAAACCCACATCAACAAATCAGGCCATCAAATTCTCACAAGAAAATATACAAATCGACAGGATCCAAGGGTCAAAACCAATTAAAAGTTTCTATTTTTTAATTAATTAATTATAAATTATAATATTTTTTTGATTTTAGATTTAGGGAGTTTTTCCATCGCCTGCCTCGGTGCCGGTGCAATGAATAGGCCCGAGGCTGAGGAGAAGGAAAAACTCCCTAGCCTCAACACGGGAAAGTAAGAAATTCATCAAGTTCAATATCAAATCAAGCGGATAAATTTAAAAGCAAATCCATCGATAAAACCCACTCATAATCCTGCGATATCAACAAGACAATCGAGAAATAGTCGAACGATTTTACTAAATAATAAAGTAAAATTATTATATAAATAAAACCCCAACTCTCTTCCGGCTGTCTCTGAGGCTGGCCGATTCATTTTGCTGGCATCGTGAGGTAGAAAATGATTAAAAGATGAAGATCAAAGTTCCCGAATCATAAAAAACTTACATTTCGTCCGAATTTTGATGTGCGATTTGAAGGGCACGCGTAAATGATCGTCACCCAGCTGATCCGTTGATGAGGTAAAACAAATCCAATTCGGAGAGGAGAAATCTGGAAAATAAAATATGATGAAAAAGTAAAATTAAAACAAAAAATAAAATAAAAGCACTTTTTGCGATTAATAATTATTTATTAAACAAAATTATTTATTTTTATTGTCTAATTCATAACTTTCTCATATATTTGAATATAATTCGTAATAAAATTATCTTTAATATCCTGGAAACCGTCCAGATTTTCGATATTTTCGTCGTTTGCTAGAAACCAATCTCCATCTACGTTCACTAAAGATACGTAATGTCCTCTATTTATATTTCCTATATGACAAATGAGGGATATTAATTTGTACTTTTCTTTTTCTTCTTTCTCTTCTTTTTTTACACTTATTTCGACTATTTCTTTAACAGGTACATATTTCTCGTTTTTTTCAAAACTGTAAAACATATCGTAACCGAATCTTTTTATACATAAAATCAAATAGTTTGGTGATTTCGTAATTGTACCTTTCGTTTTAGCTGTTCCATTCTTCTGTCCACAACTCTCGCAATTATATCCTTCAATCTCCTGTTTGAGACACTCACTCAACATCGTATCGAAATCTTCTCCAATGTCTAACATCAAACCCAACTCACTCACAATAACTGGATCTTTATTATTCGAATGATGACAGTTGTTACAGAAAAGTCGATTGTCGAAACTCAATTCGTAGTTTTTCTTAATTGGATTTTCTTTTTTATGTCTTACTGAAAGAGGTTCAAATTCTTCTTGTAATTTATCGAGAAATCCATGGAGAAACTCGTGAGCATCTCCTTGTTCGTTCCAAGAAAGATAACATCCGAAATAATCAAGTTTGGAATATTGCTTTATATAACTAGCGATGCTGCATCCGTTTCTATTCTTATAAGATTGAAAAAAAGCATTTAGTATTTGAGAGGCTTGCTGTGTTTTTATTAAGGGGTGATTTAACTTTTGTGTAATGAAAACATCGAAAGTCGGTAGAAGAGCTTGGAATGTCGAGTTCAAATAACAATGATTACTTCTATTTTCTAGCGGTATGGGTCCTATCTCTAAAATTTTTTGTTTCGCTTGAGTCTTCGTACTTTCCTTCTCTGTTGTTTTCAGATATTGCTGTGAAAGTTTCATGACATTGATTTTTGATTCTTTATCAAAATTATCAGTATTATTTCTGTAAACTAGTGATGGAATCTTCTCAGGGGATTTTTTGATTTCCGAATTCTTTGCAACAGATTCTGGTGTACATTTCGAAAACCATTTATCCTTATCGTTGTTGTCATCAATACCTTCCCCAGCTCGTTCCGATTGAGCCGGTGTTTTATAATCCGTCAATTTGCTGGCGAGACTCATCAAATTGGCGAACTGGCTGTCAGACAGACTCGATCCGAGCAAGTCTCTAGCCGCGCGTTTCTTGTCCTTGTCCGAGCTCGCCGAGTTCCTGAGATAGGTGAGTAGATCGTCTGTGGCCTGCTGCGTGATGTTGTAGTGGTCTGCATCGGGTAGCACTTCGTTCACGATTTTCAACATCGCCTCGTAAATCGATTTCGTTTCCGTTGTTTTAGGAATGTAATTAAACTGCTGTTCGATTCCGTTGGTCGATTGATCACGTTTGGTCCGTTTTATTTGTTTTTCTGCCATATATTCCGGTTTTCGTTTCAGAACTTTCGAATCGGCGTCTTTTATCGGTAGAATTTCTCCGGTCGGTTCGTCTTTCGATCGGCGGTCGATTAATGAACGATCTGCTGTTAAAACGAGATTCGAATTCATTTTGTACTCGAACTGCATCGTCTGAGCGAAATTGTCCGCCATTATTTTATTTTGTTGTGAGTGTAGTTGGTTTAATTTGAAAAACCCGTTCGTAAAACGTTCGTTTAAAACGGTCGTTCTTTCCTTCTCTGCTGTTTTCAGATATTGCTGTGGAAGTTCCATGACATTGATTTCTGATTCTTTATCGGAATTATCAGAATTATTTCTTTTAATTGGTGATGGAATCTTCTCCGGGGATTTTTTGATTTCCGGATTCTTTGCAACAGATTCTGGTTTACATTTCGAAAAACCTTCCTCCTTATTGACGGGAGTAAAAGGTTTTTTTGAATTGATCTTTTTGGTCTTCAGAGATTCATTGTCCAATTCTGAGTCAGTCGAATCGATAGTTACATTCTGAAATTTACTAAATGTTGGAAGTGGAACATCGGGTACAGATCCATTTAAACGAGACATTCTTACTTTGATTTTATATTTAAAATTATTTAAACAAAATATTAATGTGTATTATTTTTAAATTTTTAAGTTCATATAAATTATTTTTTTAATTCTTAAACACAAAAAAATAGTTATACATAAATTAATAAAAATATACAAAATTCTAAAGATATCAGATACATACTGAATTTTTTAATCATTCATAACTTTTGTAAGTTTAAAAATTTTTAAATTATTTTTTGTGACAATTATAAATAAATTATTTTAAATTAAGTAATTTAAAAATTATATTCACATGGTAACTAATAAAAAATGAAACAACTAAAAATTGATTATCTTTATTTAAATTGATTAAGAATAAAATAACATAAATTTTATGGAAGGAAATACAAATAATAAATTAATGAATATTTGCAATCATTTTTTATCATTTAAAACTTCTATAAGTTTAAAAAATTTTAAACATTTTTTTTATAAAATTTATAATTAACTTTGTTTTACAATATTATCAAATATAAAAGTATTAAAATTATTACAAAGTAATATAAAAATAATAATAATAAGTAATAAAGATAAATGATTTTGAAGAAAAAAATTTAAATTTAGTTTTAAATTTATTTGGAATTTATTATATAAAATAAACGACATTCAAATAATTTTACATAGTCAAAACGTGTTAAATTAAATCTTAAAAATGTTAATTATATCTTTTTAAAATATAAATTGTGTATAATTAGTTAATATTTTAAATTAATTATGATTTTCGATTTTATTACAAAACTAATTTTAAATTTAAAAAATAATGGCAAAATTTTATAATTAAGAACGCCATTAAAATCAAATTTTATTGCAATATATTTCAGTGGATTTTCCACCATCTTCAGGCTAAATTAACAACAATTTCGTTGTCTTATATATAGCAAATTGATGATTATGCAAACATCTTAATTAAACAAACTAATTAAATATTTTCAACAAATTGGAAGAGAGACTTGTTTGTACATTAATGGACGGATTAAGGGATTTAATCAATAATGCCTCACAAGTAACTCTTTCCCAATAATTTTTAAAATTACTGCACAATATTTTAAAATTAGTTGTTTTCACCTCCGACTTACAACCCTTCATATGTCCAGCAATATTTCTCCCACTACCCAATCGTCCATGCTCCTGAATCCGTTTACAGAGATGACGAGACGTCTCTCCAATGTATGTAGCGTTGCACCCATTACACGAAAATTCATAAACCAGATTGGAACATAAACTCAAAGGAGTACGAGATTTATTGCTGAACATACTTTGAATTTTGTAAGAAATTTCCAATTTGTTGAAAATATTTAATTAGTTATTATGTAAGATGTTTGCATAATCATCAATTTGCTATATATATAAGACAGCGAAATTGTTGTTAATTTAGCCTGAAGATGGTGGAAAATCAACCGAAATATATTGCAATAAAACTAATTTTATTAATATTTAAAATAGAACATTTGCTTTTTAAATATTCCAAATTTTATTTAATTTTTGATGAAATACATTTTGCATTTTAATTTTGTTTTTAATAAAATGTATTAAATAAATTTGTGTTCAATATTTTAATACAATATTATTATTTACTTAATAGTAAAATATAATAAAATGAATATTAGTTTCACTGCTTATATATTAAAGTAATGAGTATACAAATAATAATGGCCTTACATTATTTTAGTTTGGTAAAAAATTAAAATGGATCTAACAATGCAATTTTATCAAAAATTAATGTAAAGTTTTATATTTGTTGTTATGTATATTTCCTTTATGAATTTTGTTAAAATAGACTAATAATATTATTTTTCAAAAATAAATTTTTAGTTTTTAATTAATAATTTTATAAAGGTTTTTTTGTGATTTTAATAGGTAGATAGTTTTTGCGAACCATTAGTGTTTGGCCATACTCCAAGACATAACAGTCTTAAGTAAATCCGAGTAGATGAAAGAATATTAAATAATATTCAACAATTTGCTTAAACAGAACAATTAGAATGTTTATGTGTTTTAGAACAATTATTAAACGCTGTAAATTAATAGATTATACATTTTATATCTTTTTTCATGAATAAAATCAACCAATTATTTATTCATTTATTTTACATCTTTTTTATTTTTTTTATAAAAAAATACGGCTTCCAAAAAATTGACACCAAAAAACCGTGTCAAAAAGGATGAATCTGTATTAATATAGCCAAAATAAAACAAAGAAAATTATTAAAGGGGTTTTTCATTAACAAAGAGCCGGTTTTCTAAATATATTATTTAATATCATTAAAAAATTTCTTTCAACTTCTTATTTACTTTTAAATCTGGCAATGTTGAAGATATGATGAAAATTAAAAATATATACTTAAAATTTAACAAACAAAAACTTTATAAATGAAGATTCAAACTTGATTTGTTTTTTTCCATTTTGTTGTCTAATGTTTATTGAGTTAGAAATTTCCCGAAATGTCTGTAATACTCTTCAAATGAATTTAGTTCAGACAGCACCAAATTTATATTATTTTTTAATTGATCACGTGTTGTTGCTCTATTACTTATACAAAATACAAAAAATAATTTAAAAATTTTTAAACTTACAAAAGTTATGAATGAATAAAAAATTCAGTATGTATCTGATATCTTTCTTTTTTTGTGTTTAAGAATTAAAAAAATAATTTATATGAACTTAAAAATTTAAAAATAATACACATTAATATTTGGTTTAAATATTTTAAATATAAAAAAAAGAAAAAAGACAAAACATTCTATTTTTTTTATTTCATCATTATAAGTCTCCGCGATTCGTCAACATTATGATAAAGTTCGTGTACAGGTGGAGTGGATCTTCAAAACATTAACGCCTAAAACTCGATAATTGTTTGGAAAAGAAAAAAGTTACGATAAATTGTAGTCATATACGATATCGAATCAAACGAATGACTTTTTTTACGGTCAGCATTGTTTGATCTTTCTATCAAGATCAAATCAATTTTGTTGTAAGATACACAACTCTTTTTGACGGTTTTTGTTGTACAAATCAACCCACAATATCTCTCAACACAATATCGAATATAAAGCAATAATTTGATCACCAAAACAGCAATAATTAGAGGGTAGTAGAGTTAAAAACGTCAGACTCAACCAATACCATCGTTATTTACAAACAAATAATTGTATGTCGCAATTGTATTATTTCATATAGTTTCTATATGATCATCAGCATCATTCTCGGCTAACAGTTACAATTTTAAAATAACAGATACTTTTCAAGAACAATGTATAACAGTATTAAGACATTGTGAGTGTCTTTCAGCTGTCTATGAAAAGACATGAAGAATTGTACTGATGCACTTGCAAAGAACAAAATCAACATTTGAATTTTTTAATATCGATGCATATTTGAATATCCATATCATATTTGAAAGATGCGCTTTTGTGAACCGATTGCCTTTCGGCAGATGCAGCAACGCTTTAAGCTGGACAGACATCCCGAGCAGAACAAGTGACCGCACTCTATTCTTATATTTGACTCGTTTATCCAGCACAGGCAGCAATTCTAAATTATCACTTGTAAACAGAGGATTATTACTTCGAACTTACTTTTTTCAACGATTTTAAAGCAAATTTATTGGGACGTTTATGTCTTTGTTTATCGAATATTGCTTTCGGTAACGATGATTGTTCGACGGACCCTTCGATAATTAATAATTTATATATTCTTAGGACTTTTTTCTTTTCTGTTTCCTAGAACCTCAATAAAACAAACTGTTTGAGAAAGAGAACAAATTACATTGTTCGATTTTGCCATAAAAGTTGAAATTGATTTATGCAAAAAATTCAAATGCTGAAAGTCCATTTCAAACAAAAAATTCTTGATGTACCTTACGCAGGTCACGGCATTCAAACTAAAACACTAAATTAAAAATAATATAAATTATTTGAAGAAACAAGAGAGAAGAAACCTTTTCTAATTTGAAGGACAACAATTTCTCGAATAGAGAATTCCTTTCGTTAATTTCTAGAGACACAAATCTTTTCTAAAATTAATTACTTCAATTAATTTAAAATAATTATTAAATAATTTACATTAATATTGAGATTGGCATTTTTGGACAAAAGCATCTGAGAAATTGGTAAATTATCTCTGGCCATAGCCAAATCCAAAGGAGTGTTTCCATCCTAACATTTTTATTAATTTATTATTTTAATGAATAAAACAAATACCATGTTTTCTATGTCCAGATTACAGTTTTTTGACAGTAGCAGATTAACAATGAATTTATTACCGAATTGGCACGCGATATGAATAGCGGTATTGTTTCGCTGAAAGACATTGAGGAGTGCTCCACACGTCATCCAAAAAACCTTACCTCATCCGTGGAATTTATGTCACATGTGTTAATCAGCAGTTTAACAGTCGATAAATTTTTCTTCAAACAAGCTGAATGAAGCGGATAGTTTCCAACCTTTTTTAAAAAAATATATAAAATAATGACACATTTTATTTTACTTGTGTGAGATATTACAGAATTAAATTTAAATTAATTAAATAAAATATTATGTAATCATCAAATTTAGAATAATTCTAAATTTGTATTATATAACTATTACGGGGTCGAGAGCAGAGTTAACCTTTGACTCTCCTTTTATTCAGTATATAATTGATGAATGTGTGTTTGTAGTTTAGTTTATTTAAATATATTTTAGCGTAGATCTTTTGTCTTCTAACATGGCGACCTACGCAAATTTCCTCAATCACATGATTCCGGAAGCGTACAATGGACAAGACATCAATGAATTTATTACGGATTGTAATAGATTCTTCCAGATTTCCAAAATCGATGGAGGCGTCCAAAATGTATTCGTAAAAGGACTGTTGGCCAAGGATCTAATTTAAATTTATGAAACTGTGGATCCGAAGATCACCAAATTCGATGAACGGTTGAAAGCGGCTTTCGAGAAACTATCTTCATTGATTCAGGACTTCATGAATCTATATAATTATGAAAAAGGAAGTGATCCAGCTGCACTGTTTTTTCAGAAGATCGATACAATGGTGGTCAAAATGTTGTCTCATAAATGGAATAAAGAGGAATTAACGTCCTATTTCATGGTCCATTGTGTGAAAAATGTTGAAACAAAGAAAGAAATAAAAATGCGGGGCGTGACGAAAATTGATAACATCAAAATTATTGTCAAGAAAATGGAATATGTTTTAGAAGACAACGAAGTAGCAGTCATCAATCGAAAAGAAACTTTTGCTCAGATGGTGAAAAAGAAAAGAAACTTTCAGAATATTGCGGCAATTAACTTCTCGAGAAACACTTCAAATGAGAGAAAATATTATGCCAATTCAAAGTTGTGGAATCAGAAGAAAGAAATCAAATGCTTCAACTGCAAAAAAGAAGGACATTCCTACAGAAACTGCAACCAAATTCGGAAAATCTAATGTTATACATACAAAGAAGAAGGCCATATCCGAAGGAACTATCCAAACATATGCTGTTCAATGTGCAAGAAGCAAGGACATTTCAGTTACCAGTGTTTTGAGAAACAACAAGGTCAAAGTGGTAATTTTAGATTTAACAACTTCAGGCAAAGAACAAATGACAATGTGGCTGCAATCAATTCAGAGATGAGACTGATAGAACGTGTAGAATACGATGACGAAATTGATGATGATTACCCAAAAAATCGGGCTCCGTCTTCAGGAGAGGTATTGGAGCCATCCACTAAATGGAGGTAATTTTGTTCTCGATCTGTATGTAAATAGTTTATTTTCTAAAAGCGTAATATTTTAAATTTTAATAAATCTAGTAATTTTGATTATCTTAGTAAAAATAGTGATAATAAAAATAATAAATGTAAAAATGTATGTATTGAAAATAAACGAAATAAAATTACTACAAATAAAAATGTTAAAAGTAATTCTATTTCGAATGAGTGTAAATTTTTTTATGATGATAATTTTTATTTGAATAATTATTTTAAAATTTATTCGTTAGATGAAATTAAAAATGTAAATATTATTATCTCATGCCCCAACGATAAGGTGAAAATCACGTATAAGATTATGAATGGTAGACCTAGTATTAAGATTAGGATTAACGAAATTTTTGCATATTATCTTTTAAATACAGGCAGCCGTATAAGTGTGATAGATAGAAGTTTGATTGATAGATTAAAGAACGTAAATGTAACGGGTTCAGAAGATAAAATATATTGTGTGAATGATAGTTCGTTGAAAATCTATGGAAAAGTAGTTATTACTGTTAAATTGATTGTCATAGTGAAGACATAGTATTCTATATTGCTGATAAAGTTACGCCAAAAATAATTTCAAGAATGAATTTCTTAAATAAATTTAACTTAAAATTAATTATAGAAGAGAATTTAAATAATTGTAAAGATAATGACTTCGAAAATATTCAAAATAACTATATTTGCAACATAGATGCGAAATTTGGGAAATAAGCTACTGAACTTGAAAGGTTTGACAAGGCAATAAAACATTTTCTTATTGATTAAAAATCGGGGTTATATAAAGTAATGCAGAAGCACAAAAATGTTTTCATGGCACATCAATGGAATACAGGATGCACAAATATTATGAAACACAGGATATTAATTAATGGAGGACCTATAAATATCAAACCGAGACGTCAGCCCATAAATTTAGGGGATAAAATTGATGAAGCCATAAGAAATTTAAAGAGAGAAATGGAATAATTAAGAAATGCAACTCTCCATGGAACACACCAATGGTTTGTGTCTGGAAAAAGGAAAAGAAAGACATAAGATTATGTTTAGATTTTAGACAACGTAATAAGATAACGAAAGGACCAGCCTTTCCAATGCCTCATATAGAAGAAATGTTGGATATTCTAATTGTATCTAGGTATTTCAGTACCATTGATTTAGGTAATGCTTATTATCAAGTGAAATTGGATGAAGAGTCACAAGAAAAGACGGCATTCTCAACAAAAACCGGAGTATTCTGCTTCAATCGGATGCCTTTTGGACTAGCAGCAGCACCTACAATGTTCCAGAAACTGATGACGATAGTTCTTGGTGATATGCATTGGAAGGAGGCAATTGTTTATCTAGACGATATTTTGATTTTTTCAAAAACTTTGGAGGAACATTTTCAATGTTTAGATAAAATTTTTCAAAAAATAGGAAATGCGGGATTAAGGATAAATCCAGAAAAATGTCATTTTATTAAAGAAGAAACAAAATTTCTTGGACATATTATAAGCTCAAAAGGTATAAAGGTAGATGAAAGTAAGATTGAATCAATAATTAATTATGAGAAACCAAAATGTTTAAAAAACTTAAGAAGTTTTCTAGGATTATGTAATTATTATCGTAAGTTTATCAATGATTATTCTAAATATTCAAAGAATTTAGAAAGTTTATGTGGGCTTAACAAGGACAAACTGATATGGACAGAAACATACAATGATGAGTTTATAAAAATGAAAGAAGCGTTATCGAAGACACCAGTCCTAGCTTATCCTAATTTCGAGAAAGAATTTATTTTAGATACTGATGCAAGTTTTGATTCCATTGGAGCTGTTCTATCGCAAGAAGATGCTTTTGGAAATGAAAGAGTGATTGCCTATGGTTCACATTCAATGAGCAAGCATGAGATAGGATACTTTGTAACTAGGAAAGAGTTATTGGCTATTTATTATTTTACTCAACATTTCAAGCACTATTTATAGGATAAGAGATTTACTCTTAGGACGAATCATAAAGCAATAACATTCATGCTTACAACTAAGAAGCTTATTACATCTCAATTCCAAACATGGATCAATTATTTAAGCAGTTTGGACATCAATATGCAGTACAGAAAAGGAATCAATCATACCAATGTAGATTCTTTATCACGTAGCAAATGTGAAAATTACTCGCAGTGCAAAATGAAACATGAAGAAGCATAAAAAGGTAAATTAAAGACAAAAATATTAACTCTGATGACATAATCCAATGGTCAGAAATGGCAACGAAATGATGAAGAAATCGAAAAGGTCAAAGAAAATGAGGCAAAACAAAATACGAGAAATTTTCGGATATAAAACGATGTTATTCTCACAACTGAGGGTAAAATATGGATACCATATAACAAACGGAGTCAGTTCATTATTGAAACCCATATATTATTATGCCATGTTAGATTTTATAAGGTTTATGATTATATTCGACTTAATTTCGATATGATGAAAATATATGAATTTACAAAACAAATTGTAGAATCTTATGAGGCCGGTCAAAAACGTAAAGTAATGACTACGAGATCAAAAGAAACTGTAATTAAGCAAAGCACTAACTTTCCATTTGAGTCAATATTTCTCGATTTTTGTGAATCATTCAAACAGACATTTCAAGGAAAAAAGTATATTTTAGCTATTATATATCAATTAAGTCGATATATTTCTTAAAATGCTGTGGCCAAACAAGATGAAAAGACAACTACTGATATACTTTTGAATCGATGGTTATTAAAATAAGGTGCACCTCGAGTAATGTATTTAGATTGTGGAAAATCGTTCTAATCCAAAGTTATGAAGGAGCTTGCAGAACGTTATAAAATCCAGATTCAATATTCAAGCCCATATCATCACAACACCAATGGGCTAATCGAAAGACAATTTAGGACAATTCGAGATTTTATATCTTCTTCTTTAAAAGATAAAAATGGAAAAACTTGGGTCGACTTATTGTCAGAAGTTGAATATTCCTTAAATGCCACAACACAAAATTCAATCGAAATGAGTCCAGAAGAATTCGTATTCGGTTTCCCGATAAATAGGCAATGGAATAGTTGTTAGGGATTAAATTAGAAGCTAAAATTTTTGATGGATAATTAATTTAATTTAAATTAATTTAGTTGATTCCGCATGGAATTTAAATTAAATTAATTAAATTGATTTAAATGAATAATAATGTAAAATTCTTTAAGAAAATTTCATCATAATAATTAAGTTAAATAATTAAACTATTTTTATTTATATAAACATCTGTACTATATATGGTTGGTAATTTAAATAAATTGGTTCCTCCAAAAATAACTGAATCATATTAAAATAAAGAAATTGTTTTAATATGCAGAGTTTGGTAACAATTCAAAAAGAGTATAAAATTGTTGATTGAAATAAATTTTTACGAAAAAGTTCTTTATTTTTTATTATGGAGTATTCGGCCGTTCCGAAAGAAGATAACAATAGTAATAAAGGGATAGAAATAAATCGTGAAGATATTTTAGATACTGTTAGACAAAATCAAAATAAAAAATTGCATATGATGATAGTAAACGGGGAAATAGAGAATTTAATGTACGAGAACATGTTCTAGTAAAAGCTGAAACCAGAAGTAATAAAGATGATAACCGTTACGAGGGACCGATGAAAATTCATAAAAAAGCGACATCACAGAAGCTATGAATTACAAGACAAAAACGGGAAATTATTGGTGAAAAATAGAGTGGTTGAAACCTTTTAAAACGAGGGGGATGTGAGATATTATAGAATTAAATTTAAAATAATTAAATAAAATATTATATAATCAACAAATTTAGAATAATTCTAAATTTGTATTACATAACTATTACGGGGTCGATAGCAGAGTTAACCTTTGAATCTCCTTTTATTTAGTATATAATTTATGTATGTGTGTTTGTAGTTTAGTTCATTTAAATATATTTTAGTGCAGATCGTTTGTCTTCTAACAATACTGATTTTCGATTTGAATTGGATATTTTTTATTTAGGTTTCAATTTTTTATTCGGATTTAATTTTTTTTAGTTTAAATTCTGAAGTTTTTGAAAAATGTATTGTTGGGGTTCCAAAATATTATTTAAAATTTTTAATAAAAATCTTTTAAAAAATATATTGACAATAATTCTCTTTAAAAAATCATTCATTTTATTTTAATAAAATTTGCAGAATAATTATAAATATTTTGAGATTTGTTTCAGCTATTCAATTTTCAAGGTTAGAAAAAGGTAATATATAAACAACAACGAATTGAGTGATAGTCACACCAATAATTTCCTACAACAAACTTTAAAAGAAGATTCCATGTAGAGTAAATTTATTTAAATTCTTTCCTTTTTTATTTTTTTAAGTTGAAGTTGAACTCAGTATCCTGTATTGGAGAATAAGGGTTCATTTGACTTTGAGATTTTAACGATTATCGTTCGTTTAGAAGATTAATAGTTTCGATATTAATAAACTGTGATATGATAAACTCGCATCGATTATCCGTTTGTGAATACGTTTATTGATACTATTGATTTGAACAATATAAAGCTGTGTGCTATTTTGTGTTTTTGAAAATTAAAGTTTTATAAAAGAATTTGTGTTCATTTATATATTTATGTTGGAAGTCCTTACTGATTAATTTGAGTCAGATTAGCAATTAAAAGCTTAAAGAATAAAGATTTGTGTTTTAAAAAAGTATATATTTAAGTTTAAAGATTTTAATACCCAACAGTATGTTATAGATGTTTTAAATAAAATTTTCAGATGCAATAAATTTGGTGTCTTAAAACGAATAAGTTAGAGTAAGGTTAATGTTACTGCATTTAAAGAACAAGATTATTTTTAGACACCTAAAATATGTTTTTGTCAATTAAAATATGTAAACGTTAATTCTGTAAATATAATTTAGATACGTCAAAATTCTCTAACATGATTGGACGAATCACTTTGCACATTTAGACTAGGTTTAATAATTTAGATAATATACTCGTTCTTTCTGGATGACATAGATCACTGAGGAATGTAGAATACATTTATTAAACAATAATTCTATCAATTAACTGTAAATAAAAATAAAATTTACCAAAATTGACACAAAAAGCAGAAAAATTGATACAAAATGACTGTTTAATAATATAAAACGATTTAAAAAAAATCGAATGTCAAAAAAAATTAAAAATCTGAATAAAGAAAGTTCAAACTTCAATAAAAAATCTCCAATCTAAATTTCTAATAAAAATCAAAAATTTCAATTTAAAATGAAAATCTTACATGATTAATATTCAATTTTTTAATAAACTATTTTCAAGAAATAATATTCAATATTAAATGTTTTAACAATAATTGATAAATCAATAATAAAAACTTTGTATTACTATACCGAAAATATAAAAATTATTTATCAAAAAAATACAATATGAATAAAAAAATAAATACAGCCTTTATAAATAAATTTACAAAACGATTATTAAATTTTCTTTGTTATAAATTATAATTTGATAATTTTTGTAAAGTTAAAATATTTGTTAGGAAATTATTTTGTAATTTGATTTAATTGATTTTTATGAAAATTGTTGGTTTTTTCCAGAGTAAATTTTGTTTTGCTTGTGAGGAATATTTTAAATTTAGCATGTTGAAATTGGTTTGTTGAATTTTGTATGTTGAGTTTAGTATTTGGAAATGTGTTTCTCCCACCCAGATGGAAAATTGATATTTTAGGTATTCACGATAAATAATTGTTCGAGTATAATTTGCATTTTAAAGTACAGCATAAGATATTTAAAAAATTTAAAAATATTAAATCGTTTCAAATTTTCATATTAAAATTTAAATAAAGTAAATAGTTTTAACTAAGTTTTGAATTAATTAAATTTTCTTTCTTTCCTTAAATAATTTTTAAATAAAATTAATATGTAAATAAAATTATTACTAAAATTACAAAATTTGAACTTTAAAAATAAAATCTGAATGTAATGAAAAATTTGTTCGAATAATTCTTTATTAAAAACATTAACTAAAAGTTATCAATTTAGAACGATGTCGAATTACGAGTTTTTCTGAGAGTTGTCCAAAAGACAATTCTAATTGTATTGAAAATAAAAGTTCGAAAACCCATGTTGGTGTTCATAATATGTTTATTCAATCAATTGTGCTTTACTAATTATGATAAAATCATGAAAAAAAATATTGCATGATTGTTAAATTTCAAAAAAAAATGGTGATTAAAATTTCTTAAAAATGTTTAAAAAATAAATGAAGAACAATGTTTAGTCATTAAACAAAGAATTCATGCAGATAACACAAAAGAAAAATGTATTGTATTGCGGCAAATAGTTTACATATGTATGAATTATAACAAAAACATTAATGAGTAATTAAATAGTACTAAATATTTTTCATCATTAAATTCACTATTAAATCACGTCACACTATGATAATTGAAGGCACATACATTATATGAAAAACAATTAAAATGTAATAAGGCTCGGTCTCCGTGAATTCTTTCTTTATATATCATTGTTAAAAAAAAGCATTAAAAATGAAAAAAATTGTCGGGGCATGGAATTGTGACAATATTAATTTGGATATCCTTTATCACACAAATTAAATCGAACATTTTCTTTATCAGTGTCATTTGATACTTTCAAAATACTCTCTCGAGTTAGTTTTGGTCGTAAATCATTGACGCTATTATTTATATCCTTCGTAACGTCTGTCGGCGGGGCATCCAAAGACATTAATTGCAATTTATTATCGATAAACATTTCTATTTTCAGTAAACGATTTAATGAAATCGCTTTCGTATTTAATGGGTATCATTGGTGTAAGGTTTCCACAGATTTATTAAAACATACAATATGAAAATAAACATACTTTATCCATATCCTTCGTAACGTCTGTCGGCGGGGCATCCAAAGGCATTAATTGCAAATTATTATCGATAAACATTTCTATTTTCAGTAAACGATTTAATGAAATCGCTTTCGTATTTAATGGGTATAATTGGTTTAAGGTTTCCACAGATTTATTAAAACATACAATATGAAAATAAAATACTCTACTGGTAAAATAATCTCCGATTTTTAATTTCTTAAGAATCAATCATAATATTAAAAATTAAAAATAAATACAAAATAATAAATCAAATGATAAGTTACAATATAAAAAATAAAAGGAAATATATGTTATCTTGCATATAATAGACCTTTTTATTAAATAGACAAACTCTGATTACGATGTTCACCTATTGATATTGTAAAAGACTATTTGAGAGGAAACAAACAAATTGAAAACAGTTTGTGATTTGCAAGCTAATCTGGTATATAAATTTAATTGTCACGGTGTCAAAACTCGTACATCGGAGAGACAAATCGTCATCTCAAAACCCGGATTAGCGAGTACTCGCAGATGAGTCGATCGAGTAAGGTTCTTGATCATTGGTTGTGTTGTAAGGATAGAACCTCATCCATTTCAAAAGATGAGTTTTCTGTTCTACAAAATGGTTTTGATTCACATTACGAACGACAATTTTGTGAATCTCTACTAATAAGACTCTACAACCCATCAATTAACATTCAGAATGGGAAAAGTAAAGTTATTTCAATACTTAAAATTTTTAATTAAAATATTTTTTGCCATTATTACCCAATAATATTTTCATAAATAAAAATGTTTAATTTTTTCGTCACCGTTTAAAGTAAATTATATGTATTAATACAATGTTCACCGTTTAAAGTAAATTATATTTATTAAAATTGTGAAAAATTGTATTATTCAATCAATTCAATATTCATTTACATCCGAAAATTGCTGATGATGATGTATGAAAAATTACCAGAAGCTAGTTTATCTCTAAGATTAAAACCAGATTGTCTCGAGAACATTACACCTTTCGAAAAATTGACTGAAACTAAATTTCAATTTAAATTATTCAACAAAATCAAGAACATTGACCAAAAGCCATCACTAAACACCACAATAAACAAAAAAGCTTATATCAAAATCCAAAATTCAAAAAATTTCGAGGAAAGATTTGAGGGTCCTTACGAAATTATTAAAATTGGAAACAACACTATTACAATTAAAGACAAATACAACAGAGAAAAAAAACATAACACACGCAACGTTAAAATAATTTAATTTAACTGGATACTCCGTATTCTTAGGGGGGACTGTTGTGATACTCTACTTCCGCGTGTTTTGTATGAGGAATGATGTTGTCTTTCTTTCTTTCATTTTTATTGTACAAGACCTTGTTATCTTTTTTTAAGCGGAAGTTGTACATAGACATTCTTGTGCTTGATATGAGATACATTTACCATTGCTTTTGTCTTATTATTCTTATTAAAGTATGTGAGCTTCAACCCGAAAGTTTATGTAGAAAAGCATTAGAAATTAGACAGAAATTATTTGGAAGTAATCATGAATCGGTTGCAAAGTAAACGGATAATCTAGGACTTCTTCTCATTAATATAGGACTATACAATGAAGGAGAATATTTTTTTTACAAAAAAAACTTTAAATATATATGCAAATTTAAATAATTCAGAATTATATTTTGTGAAGACAAGTACAAATTTGGTTAATCTCTCGTAAAATTTTTCTAAGCTATCGTCAATGATAACAATGTTCAAGATAGATCCGTTTCTACACGACAGTTATAAGAAAATTATTTAAAGAATGAAAGACAATGGTTGAAAGAAGTAAAAAAATTAAAAGCAA
>MQRK01218949.1:11692-36640 GCA_001938485.1 Girardia tigrina
TATATAACATGAGTAATATATATATATATATATACTAAATTACAGAGATATATCTTAAATAATAGAAAAGATAGGGCTTTATTTAAAAAAGTGATAATTATATGACTCAGACTGTATTTCAAAATTCGCAAGAGATTTTTTTCTGATATTGATTCCGGTGTTGTAATGCGAAGATTTATTGATTGAGTGACTGGAAATATTTTATTAATTTTTCTTTTTAGAATTTTATCAAAACACGTTTGACAGTGTTATAACAGTAAATTGAATTTATATAAAAAATGTGAAATATAAATATGAATTCAAAAAATTATTCAAAAAAAGAAATTACAAAATTACCGACTTTTTTATATTTTCGACATATTTAAGTAATCTGATATTAATAAATATCTTTATCACTTTTTAATTTGAACAATTATAATGGAGACCTGACTCAAAAACTAAAATATATAATCTAAAATTAATTTTAATATGTTTTTATTCGTAATAATAACGAGTTTCCGAGTCGAGTAGAATAAAATTGAGTTCTAACTCGAGTTTGAAACGTGATTCAGAATGAATCGACTTGGCTGACATGTGAGTTGACTCCGGTCATGATGAACCTTATTTGTTTTTTAAAAGAAATCCGAAATTCTATTGACTTCAAAAAGGAAGCAATAATCGTTAAACTTTAAATTACTCAACTGAAATTATATATTAATTTAGCAATGTTTATTGGCAATTATGTGAATAAAATTTATTCGTAAACGTCATTGACAAATTTTTGGTTACCTTTCACCCGATAAAAATATAGGATACCAATATATTCCGAAGTTATAATCTATATATCGTTTTGATATTCTCAGAAGGAAGATTAACAATATTAATAATTATAATTTAATAATATCTTGCTCGATTTATGCAGTGGTACATTTCTGTTAAAAAAAAGAATACATGTTCATCCTAAAATGGGGACAACTTTTGCTGGAAACGACACTGTCGGTTAAAATTATTTAATTTGTGCACTTAAGCTGAATATAATCAATCCAGAACATATATTAATCTAAAAATATTATATAATAATTATCTGTAACATTCACATTTTGCGTTCTAAATAGAACGACTTCGTTTGTTTGATCTATTGAGAGAACGAAAAGTTTAAAACTATAATAGGTTAGTACGTATTAAATTACAGAAATTTCCAGAATAATCGTTGACAATAAAAAATATCAAGATTAAGTTCTTATTTAAAATTATAAAACAAATTAGACGATACATCCAATAAGTACGAAAACTCGACCCAAAATTAGTAACCGATTTGCATCAAATTTATAACAATTCTCACACCTATGTTTCGCTCAAAAGTTAAGGTTGACCGATTTTATAAAGGAATGCAAAAGATCGAAATCATAAAATAAAAAATATTTCCGAATACCAATACTTCATTCACATAATTTTAAATATTATTAATTAAAATTATTTTTAGTCAAATTTCAAAATCAAAATTTTTATTTACAAAAACAATTCAAATAACAGCTTGTTTCCGCGCATATTTACTACTGAAATCATTCTAATTTCTATGTTAATAACATTTTTCTTGCGTTGAGGATTGGATTTACAAAAAAAAATAATTTTCTATTAAAATTTCATTTTGATGTTTTATAATATTTGTTTTACATATTTTTAATGTCTTCTATGCCAAGCAATATTACTTCCATCATTACGAAAGTGTTCCTGGATTCTCTTATAGAGATGACGTAACGTTTCTCCTATTTATGTGGCGTTATACTCATAACATGTACATTGTTAAACGAGATAAACACAACGCTAACGGTGTGTGATATTTATTGTCGAACATTCTTTCAAACTTATCAACATTTTTATAAAAATATTAGTCTAACATGTTAAGTCAAAATGTTATTTTTAACTGAAAACAATTATAATACATTGCAATCACATAATGATAATATTTTTCTAATTATATAATATAATATTTGTTAGGAAAATCGTTTGTTATCAATTGATAAGTAAAAAGTTATCCCTGATAACAATTGTTTAATTGTAATTTTATAATTATTAATAAAAAAATAATCAATTTCAGAGAAAATCGTTTATCTGATTTTCTAAAAGAAATTATATTTTGAAAATCTGATAAAAATTCAGATTTATTAATTATTCAAATAATATAAAAAATCGAAAAGGTTCTATATCATATGAAATTAATTGACAGGTCGCCAGATAGCACATACCTAAATTGATTATGGCGATTGTGTCATTCAATCATTGGAGACCAATTGACAAAAAAACTTGATAACAAAATAGAAAAACACATTTGTTTGCATTGAAATGCGTGTAAAACAATATAGATAGAAGAAGAATAGTAATAGAGATATACAAACAGTGAAACTTGCAGCTACTACAACTGCTGTTAGTTTTGTTGTTCTAGTGAACAGCTCAGCAACCGCTCTCTATTGTATTTTATCAAGCACGCCATAACTCGATTAATAATTCATCGCTAAACCTTACATTAGCCGATCTGAGCATTGCCAAATCATCATCTTCATCACCATTATCCAAATCCAAATTTTCATCAAAATCCTCATCCAGAAATTGTTCGTTAGGAAATTCTGAAATATTTGACATTTGCCCTTTATAAGGATTGTTATAAGGATTGTTATTGTTGATATTTTGCACACTCATTTGATTATAATTATTTTCGTAGTCTCCTGATCCAGATATGTATTGTTGGGCATTTTCACTGATTATATCATCATTAGGATTACCACCGGGTCCCAACTCTTTGACTCTGGGAAGGATTTTGACGTTAAAACACATTGAAAAGCACTTGATACCTGTCAGCGTATCTGAGAGTGTTGAGAGTGTGCTCGCAAGATAAGAGACCAGGCGAGATCATCGATATCATGCACGTTCGAGATTTGGTTCCGATAAAAGAATCTCGTAGCACCTAAATTAGAATTTTACAATTTATCAAAACAGACACTACACAATTATTATTTTCCGTTACTTTAATTGCAAATAAATATTTAGGTGAGAATAATTTTAAATGTCCAAATTCTTTTCCCTTCTCAAAATCTAACTACTCATAAATTATATTTTTAAAACTTACCTGAGTAAACAAAAGACTAAATTAATACACACAATTTCATTGATTAAAATTTGCAAGATTTCTACGAGACTCAACCAGCAAATCGTGTCAGAGAAATCCATTCCTTCAAATATCCAAGCAGACGACATTGACTTGAGAATAAAAGAGAGAATATCTTATTGTTATCAGTAGTTAAAACATCATTGCAAATACAAAAGCCCTTAGTTGTAGAAAATTACCAAATAATAATTCCTGAGCTTCTAACGACAGACAGTTAGAACTTTAAAAACCATTTCCATTTTTAACAGTATTATAAATACTATTTTACTGAATATTCATCTTAAATTGACTTGACTGACTACTTCAGACTACGAAAAAACTAAGCGACTTTTGATATTAAATACATTTATGATAATGTTATAAAAAACTACAAAATAATCAACATCAAAATAAATATTTACTAAGTTGCTTTAAATAAAAAAATTATTAAGTAATTCCTGTCCAATATTATGCGGTCGTGAAGTTCTCAATGTGAAAGAACACAAACTTTATCTACAAATAAGGATTATTTCATGATAGGAATAATTCTTTTTATTTTCTGTAATTTGACAATGTTGAAATTATCGAAAGATCTCAATATCACTCCGGTTCACAATAACAACGATTTGAAGAATTTAGACGAAGGAATTTCTGTAGGATATATCATTTGCATCAATGATCTCGAATTCGAATCGATAATAGACGATTCTCAAACTCGAGCTGTTACGAGAAGAACGACGTTGTCACTCGATATATGCATCATTATGCAGAGTGGAGATCAAGTTCAAGTGGGAAACGAAGGAGAACGAAAAACAGTCCTCGTAACAACCAAAATTATTGATTGGATTGAAATGCTGCTCCAATGATTAAATTATATTAATTATCTAGCACTTCTGAAAATTGATGAAAACAATGATTAACCCAATAATCAATTATAGGATGGAAAAGGATTACAAAACTGATGAATTAGAAAAACTAAATTATAATCGTTTTTGTTAAATTTGTTACAATTTTAACAGAAAATATTAAAAGAATAAAATTCATCTCTACACTGAGAGAGAACCATAATTTTCGAAATGTCAATTAATGACTGTGATTCCAGGAATGAAAATTCTTCTCGGTTTTTGACTCCATAATCACTTGTCATCAACAGCTAATTATATTAAAAAAGACGTAACCAACAGTCCAAATCAATCATGTGTAAGCAAGCAAAAGTGCAACGACCTGAAAATTCTCAGGTACGAGAAATGCTCATCAATGTACATTTCACATCCAATCTAATGAATATAAGTATTTTATGAATTTGATATTCGATGATTTGCGATATCTGACTTGATGATATCTACAGCAATACACATTTATTTTTAAAATCCATAAATAAAAAATTCCATCTCTGATAGTTGATAGGAGAAAGGAAAATATGTTAAGACAATTAAAATTGCAATTATATGAATAATCAGAGTGAATAACTCATCCAATTAAATGAACAAAATGTAGCGATTTTTTAACGAAAAATAAATAAGAACAAACCTGTGTCAATTTACTAGCCCTAAACGGTCTATGAGCTCCTTTCCTACCGAGTGCACGAATACATTCTTTAAGTGCCAAAAGACTTTTATTGATTTCAGCTCCTTCCATCCTGGTATTTCTATCAGACGAGCTTGTGTCTGCTCCCCGTTCATTTCCAGCTAAATCAATCAATGAGAATTTTCCCCAAAGCCTATTTGTAGTTCTCTTTTTTAATATAATCTATGAAATTGTATCTATAATGATCAAAGGTTAGCAAATTATCTAATTCAACCTGAAAGACTGCGTGTGATCTACTGGAATGTGTATTAGCTGATGTCTGTCCACTCGTACGACCCATATTTCCAATTTGTAATAAAGTCAATACATCATCGACTGAACTAACATCTTTAGTTTTTAAACCAACAATTTGAACTTGACTTTTCGCATCTTCTAATATCCTCAGTTTTTCTTTTTTATTTAATAAATCAAAAACCTTTTTCCGAAAGTAAATTTAAGATAACAATTTAATGATTTAAAAAACAATTATACCTTTCCGCCATATATTTCAAAAAATGCACATTGAACAATGAGATCTTCTTGTCGATATTTATTGTTCAACAAATAAAATACATCAGTAGCTGTTAATAAAAAAAGATTATAAATAATTTTTACATATTTAAAAAGTATTGTGATAAAAATGAAATGTAATTAAAACATGATTAAATAAACCTTCCAATTATATTAAGGAAAAAATATAAACCTCGAAAAGTGTTATTATATATGTTACTCTTGCCATAAAAAGTAGTGATTTATGTTTTATAACAAATACAGCTTTTTTAAACATTTATTTACATTTGAAATAACATCCTGTTTTCAATTTTGATTACAGTTAATATTACAGTTAATGAGAAAATTGTGACATACGAACTAAATTTATTTTTATACTCGAAATATAAATTCAAACCATATATATATATATATATATATATATATATATAGAGAGAGAGAGAGTCTTGTGAACGCAAGTTTAGTATTTCGAAAATATAATTTGATTAAAGCTTTCTTATACAACTATTGGACATGTTTCGATGTTTATATACATCATCATCAGCAATTTTCTATTGAATTGTTTGAATAATACAATTTTTCACAATTTTAATAAATATAATTTACTTTAAAAGGTAACGAAAAAATTAAACATTTTTATTTATGAAAATATTATCACACCATATCTCCAAGCGGGCGATATTGAATTGAATAAGGAATTTAAGTTTTTGAAAAGATAAACCAGTGGAAGAACTCAAATTCCGTTCAATACACAACAACCGGTAATCCCAGACTGCCTGGGCATGAAGTCGTGAATTCTTGGATAAGAAGTGCTTGGAATGAACTATCTATCAACAACATTCAAAGATCAATCAATGCAGCAGGATTTTCAATGAATTATTCTGATTGCGTATAGCAAAACACGATATATATGGTGAAGCTTTCGTTGAAAGGTATCTATCGAAAGTTAACGAAGGCATAACCATGGCAACAACGAAGAAATACCCGATGATGATGTTTTCTATCATTGATGAATAAACGTCTTTTTATTCTTTAATCATCTAATTTTTTATTTAAGAATAATTTTACTTTTTAAAATTTCTGTTGAATAAAAGTTTATTTTATAGAAATTTTTCTGAAAGCATCAAATGATAGATGCCTTTTTAAAAAAAAACACCTATTATTTAAATAGTAGGACACCTACTATTTGATTTTTTCCATTATATATATATATATATATATATATATATATATATATATATATGTGTGTTTCTTTCGATTGCTTACTAGAAGCTTTAAATATTGTGTTAATTAACGTTTCACAGGGATTGGATTATTGGATTATAATTGGATTTTTTATTTCAATTAAAGTTTTGTTTCAATACATTTTAAAACATTATTTTATATAATAAATCTTTTTAACACTTTAGCTATCAGCAACGCATATCGGAGTCCTAGCACTTTTCGTGAGATTTTCTTATCTTATCTTGTTTTTTTATCTGAATAAAGCACCAATATCATAAAAGTGATCAATAAAATTCAATTTTTCATTTATCATTTTTTGTCTACTTAAAGCTTGTCCCGAAAGAATAATTATTTTAACAACTTTCCTTTCCTTCTTTAATGTAATTAAATTTTACCTCCCAAAATATTTTGTTTTAATAAAAAACGAATATATCAGCAATCATTTAAAATGAACGATTCTGATTTACTTAAAAAACCACTGACAAAAGTAAACTCTACCAATCCGATTCTTGATATTGAAGTGACTTTAATTTGTGAGCAAATGTCATATATTAATAGTTCATTTTCACAATTCATTTATTTTAGTACATAACTTATTTAATTCTTATATTTCACTTGTTAAGCAAAAAGTTGGTTTTGGTACACAATAAAAAATAGTAAAAATCTTTTTTCAGATATGCTATAGCTGATGTTACTTTGGAGAACAATAATCTTGGAGAATAATCTTTATAGGCTGCTAATTCTTATACTGTATTTTTCATTGTAAATAAAAGTAAACTGTCTAAAAGTACCATTAGATAAATATTTTAATTTGTCCTACTCTTTCGAATTGACTCTCGAGTATCCGACTGTCAGAAACTTAAATCTTGTTTTTAATGGTTAAAGTGCTGGTTGAAGTATGTTCAAAACAATTAAGAGTTACTATCATTTAAAACACCATAAAAATCATCACTGCTTTTGTGAATCCATACAATTTTTAACAATGAGTAAATGTCATTGATATTATGCAAATCGTATGCAAATAAAAACATCGGTAGCCTAAATAACTACTCGGAATATATTGGACAGAAGATAATATATTATTTTCAAAATAGAACCATAATTTTTTTCATAACGAATAAAATAATTAAACATACGACATAAAATATATTATTTTATTTCTTTTTTTCTTAATTTTAAATAAATCAGAATGAAAATAAAATAAAAATTTACCAGCTAGAGCATAAATTCCCCCAGAATAATTTTGTTGACCTTTGCCTTGGAATTCCCCACCCATGGTATGAGTCTTACCAGAACCAGTTTGTCCATAAGCGAAGCAGGTTGCCATTCCTTTATCGAAAATACATTCGACTAATGGTTTGGCTGTGTATCGATAAACGGTAGTGTTATCTGTACACTCGTCAAATGCATAGTCGAATCGAAACTGTTGGTTTTCAAGGTATTTTGTCAGATCGACTTTTAATTTAGGCTCGTGAACAATCACAGTTTGCTTGTTGGGAATCGTTATCACGTCAATTTCTTTGCGAGTTTGCTCTGGGTTGGGAAAAATGACAAATTAATGTTGATTAATAGTTGAAAATGAGTTATATATATATATATGAAAAATTATTCTAAAGATAATAGACTAGAATAATTATTAGAATAAGTGAAACATAAAATGATCATTTACAAATATTAATAGATCAATATTTTATTAGGACTAATTCGCCAAAGTCACTCAGGTGATAAACATCGATCGATTGTGTTGGAAACTGCCACAGACTCTGCACTCGACGACTTCGCCAAACAGATATGTCATTAAATAATAAATTTACTTCCAATTACTTGTCGTTCTACAAAGACGAATAATCTACTTAAACATTGAATAAAAACGTATTATGTTTGCCATCATTTATATATCTTGTCGAGACAAATGTCAGCAGTCTTTTAAAGAGCATCTTATAAACTTTATTGGTGTGGAATACTTTGTAATTTAATTCATTATATTTTTAATTTTAAAAATATTATTTTGAACATTAAATTAAACATTTCAAATTAAATATTTAAGGATATTTGAATGACAAGTTCTTATGATAACATATATTGCATCAGATAATTCATAATACTAATGAGGTTATCAAGTTCATTCATCTATTAGTAATATGAGTTTCAAATTACTTTTCTATCTTTTCAGTCTTTGATTTAATCATTACAGATATATGTGGATAGTTTCAAAGATTTTAAAAGTAATGCAGTCGATTCCGCTAATTATAATACCAAATAGTTGTAACTATTAAGAATATTAATGTTTTTCGTCATTTTCGTTATCACTAAAATTACATTAATATTATAATGCATGAAATTAAATATTTAATATATTAAACATTTTACCGTTATCTTGAAATTAAAATAAATTAAAAATATATCATTATATTGAAACATATTTTTAAATTTAATAATTTTATATATTATAATAAATATTGTCCAAACAATCCAAAAATCAAAATCACTTAAAATATCCATTTTTCATCTTGGTAGGAAAGACAATACCGAAATAACAGGCCGATTACAACATACAATAAACAGAAAATATTCCTCACATTAACAACCGTTTAGTTTGAACAAAAATCGAAAAGCAAAAGCAGAATATTTTTTCAAATATTATCCGATCTGTTTCTGTTATTCGATATTTGTGGGCACAATTAAGTCCAATCTACTTACGATATTTTGTTACTCTGAGGTATATATGAAATTTTTTAAATATAACTTAAAAAACAACGAAAGTTTTACCTCACTTCACTAAAATTTCCTATTGTTAGTTTCGATGGACATCGCCCCTAGTTGTGATAATAAGTCTATTGATACACCAAAAATATGTGACCACAGCTGAGAAAAGGTACCAAAGTCGCTGCACAGAAAGCCCAGAAATCGCCTATAATAGTGGATTGGTCAAAAATGGGGCAAAAATAGTTCTCTATCTATTTCAATAGGTCAATCCATGCCCCTGAATACAGTATGCATCATTTGTTGTTCTGACCTATTTATAGGCCTTAACTACCAACTTTAATTTGTGTGTGTAGCAGTGATTTTAATAAACATAATGTTTCAATTCGCGTTTTCTCAAAAATGAGTTTTTACGAATATGACCATTATAATATCTGTAGATGAGTCCAATAATGGAATATCAGCATGATTTTTTGCACAGTTGTTAACTATTATGAGACCTACAACGTGGCACTCTAAACTCAGTTTCCTACTTGTAGTCCTTTTTCTCAGCTTTGGTTACATATATTTGTGGATACAATACACGAGTAGAATTGATATTCACAGCTAAAATACCGTCACTTGTAAATAATTATGGGACAAACATATTTTTACCAATGAATTTAAAATCTGCGGATTATTTAAATAATTTCGTCTGTTTATAAAATATTTTCATATTTTATTTTAAGAAACTTTTTTTTAGTTCTATTGATATCAAACCGGAATCGAAAATTTATTTACTTTATTAATTTTATTTCTTTAATTTGTATTCATCTTGATAAATAATATCTTTAATTTCTAAAAATTTTTACTTCTCATACAAAAATTTCCTCAACCGCGTTTTAATCTCCTAACAGCTATAAAAAAGAATATTTGGATACCTTAATTAAAAAATACTTGTTTATTTTAAATTTATCTTTCCTATTTAATAAATAAGACTACAAATTCCATTAGTTTCGATATTTTTTATGAAACTACATATTTATCTTCTGTATTTGATAAGTTATCTTTCATTTTTAAAGTCTGATGCAGGAACTGCTATTTACAATTTAACCCTTTTCCGGCAGGCGGGACCAATAGGCCCAACATGTTTATTAGTGCTAAAAAGCAGGGAAATTCGATTTTATAAGACATTAAATTAAACTTTAATGGGTTGAAATAAACAAAATAGAGTAAAAAAGTTTAAAAGTTTATATAAAATCAAATTTCCCTGCCTAATAACATGTAGGACATATTCGTCCTCCCGATCTCGAAAGGGTTAAATTACTGTTCGATTGTCGGTAGATATGTTTTGAAAACACGATTTTTTTCAATAATTAATTTAATTCATTTTTTCTCAATGATGAGTTTAGTGAAAATAAACACTGGTTATTTAATTTCAGAATGATCTGAAACCTTAAGTTTATGTTTTTGCGCATCTTTTATCGAATCCAGTGTGGCTCAATTTCATAATTATTTTTTTAGTAATTTTAAATAAAAAATATTATATTGGTTAATTTATCATTAAGGCATAAAAATAAATTTCTAAATGATTTTTTTCTATATTATTCATCTAGATTATATAGAGATCCACTAATAGATGATATTTGCTCAAGTGAGACATATATATGTTGTTTTTTTAATTGTTTTAAAATTCCTAACAATTAATTTAAGAGTGTTACAATAGTCTCCTAGAATGTTCTATAAGAAAGATATTTAAAAAATTCTATGGATTTCTAGAAAGTTATCCATTTGTATTAAAATCCAAATACACTATATATAAGAGACTGCATTCATTTCTGATTCATTTTACAGACTCGCAATGTGATGCAAAATGCAATTCTAGTTCTTTTGTGTCACTAATAAAAAAATCATCCGCAAAGCATGATTTTTTGCAGTGGAAAGTGAGTCACCAATAAGAGTAGATCAGTAGTGTTAGGGGATTTTTTCGGCAAACTTTAAATTTTTGAAAATTTTAAATTGAAAATCATATTTATAGTTAAGATAAGTTAAAATAATTTTTTACTAATAAAAATGATTTTTTTTAATAAGAATAAACTATTAAAGAAGTTTTCTATAAGTAAAAAAATATTTTTTAGAATAATTTAATTTTCTGTAAAAAAATGAATTTTTGTAAACAATAGTTTAAGAAATTTAATTTATAATAGAAGTTACAAAATTATGATTAAATAAAAAAACAGATTGGGATTTAATTTTCGTAAAAATATTTAAAGTTATAATTTATTATACTTTAATTTATTATACATGATAATTTATTATACTTATATTTTATTATTATAAAACGTATATTAACTAAAATAATAAAGCAATATTTATACTTCTGGTCATGCTAAAAAATGAAACATTGTTCCTAAACAAAATTTGTTTAAAAAATCATTGTTTGTTAGAAATAAAATTTTGGTTTTAATGAATTCTAATTTTTATCAAGAACCCAACAAGCAGAATTGTTAAATTGTTTCATTTAAGGTGTCAAATGTTTCCTGTAGGACAGTGCTACAGCCCACACTGCTAAGACAACCCGGAAGAAGATTCAGAGGCTTGGCAACATTCAAATCATATTTTATCCCCCATGCAGTCCAAACCTCGTGCAATCTGACTTACTTTTTAATGGTGATATTTAAGCCCAGTTTATAAAATATATTTAAAAATATAATGATAACCATCATTTATCAAACATTTCAGACAATATTTATCCGATAATTTATTCTTTCATTAGATCTGTATTCACTATTGTAAAGTTAACAACTTGACGATTTCTAACTCAATAGCTTCCCCAGCTCAAGTACTTTACAGTTCATCAACAAGCCTTCCTGGTGACAGTCAATATCACAGTCGATCAGACATACTATACACCAACGGATGTTGAACACTATCCGAGATTTCGGTCAACGCGTCAAATCTTCGGACCATAAACCCTTAAAGACTGCGGTAAAGTATGAGTACGGAAAGAAATTATAGGTATCCTCAAGTCACCGTATGAAGGCCCGTATACAGTTTTCAAACGCTCTGATGTTATGAAAACCTTTTTCATCGATAAAGATGAGAGAACAAAAAAGAATTTAAATAGACCACATGAAACCTACTTTTATTTGTTCATAATCTCTGCTGGGGCATGTAAAGTTAACAATTTACTTATCATAAATTTTGATTAATAAAATGTGAATTATTAATCAATTCGAAGTTAAATTATTAAAATTTTATTAAGACATTATTTTTTTAATAACTGATTTCTTTACAAAAAAATCTTGTCAAAATCGTATTATGGAAGATTCTTACAATTTTCATCTTAGATTTTTACCGATCATTAAATAGTCAAAATTAATTTTGATTATCTTAATTTACCGGAGATAAGACATCCATTTTACACTTTGTTTTAGTTTTAACACTCAGGAGCTTTTTGATCTGGTTAATGATGAATCTTTATAAGTATCACAAACAGAATACCTAGAATGAGGTTGCGGAATAAATTATATAAACCATTTGTGTGTGCTTATTTCCATGAGACTAATAAAAAATAAAACTGCGATTTATATAACAAAAATTAAAAATAATAACAAGTTTTTATTATTAAAATCAAGAACGCCATTAAAGAAAATCAAATTTTATTGCAATATATGTAGATCGGAGGTGTAAACAACTAATTTTAAAATATTGTGCAGTAATTTTAAAAATTATTGGGAAAGAGTTACTTGTGAGGCATTATTGATTAAATCACTTAATGCGTCGAATAATGTCCAAACTTTGTTGAAAATATTTAATTAGTTATTGTTGGGAGCGTTGTTGAGTTCATAAAATTTTTGAATTTACAATCTTATCAAATTAATAATTAAACAATTGCATTCCGTAAAATATTGTTAATGATATGTTAAAATAAGATTTTCAGAAATTTAATGTAAAAATTAATTTATATAAGAAATAAAATAAATTTTACGGTAGGTTTATTAAAAGATTTGTGCAAAGATTTATTAGAAATTAAAAAAGTTAATTACAAATTTGATGAGAATATTTAATTGAAATAAAATCAAAAGTAATATAAAGTTTAATATTTTATTTGCGAAATGAAAGTAAACTAAACTATTTTTGTAACTTTTAAGTCGAAGTAAATTAAAAATGTAATTATAAATTTTTTTTGGAAATTTTAATTGGAATCAAAATATAATTGTAAAACAATTAAATCGACTTAAATGAAAATGCCATTTTAATTTTATTTTGGAAAACGTAATTATTAATGGAAATATAATTTTATTTTTTATGTAAAAAATGGGTAGTTTAAAAGTTGTTAAATTAAACGAAATTGCGATTTTAAATTCTATTTTCAAAATATTATTGTATTAAATCCAAAGTAATTTTTAAAACTATTATGAAAACTAAATGAAAAATGCTATTGAATAGAATTGGGAAATTTCATTGAGAAACAGGTAAATTTAAATGTACAATAAAATTGAAATTTAATAAAAGACGCAACAAAATCTTTGTGACAAAATTTTAATTCATTTTTTAATTTTTTATTAAAAAGAAGTATAGAATTTTAATTCGTGAAAAATACAATAACCATATTTATATTTATATCAATTCTTATTTATAATGGTTTGTGAAAAAAGAAAGTGCAAAAGTTCCTCGGAAATATTTGTTTAAAAAACTCTCAAATTGTGGTAGAAATAAAGTTTTGTGTTCATGACGTCTTTTGAACAAGAACCCAATAGTTATTACGCAAGATGTTTGCGTAATCGTCAATTTGCTATATAAGACAGCAAAATTGTCCTTAATTCAGCCTGAAGATGGTGAAAAATACACCGAGATATATCACAACAATAAAATTTGATTTTTTTAATGGCGTTCTTGATTTTATATAAAAAGTTATTATTATTTTTAGAACACAAAAACGCTAATGGCACTGTATTTTCATCAATTTCAATCAATCAAACTGTCGAAATCGATCACATTAAATTCTGACGAGCATTTCTTATGTTTTAAAATCAATTATTTAAATACGTATTGTTTCTAGAGTCATATATTCGAAAATTGTAGCATCCGAATAATCCAAATGGTGCTAGAAAAAATTGCATCAATATTATTGGAGAATTTTACCGGAACCAAACGAGATTATCTTTCTTCTGAAAATTTGTCACATTAATATAATCAGAAAGCAGAATTATTTTAGATAAAAGAGAAAAGAAATTCAAACAATTTTCCCATTTAGGAATAGCATAAATGTTAAAGACAAAAATCTAGGAAAACATAAAATATTAATGTCACCAAATCATCTAAATTAATTAATAATTCAAATTAAATTACCTCTTTTGTTTAACGGTCTTTTCCTGAGACAGACACAGATTTGATGATACTCAATTGGATCGGCATTGGTCAAGGGGTTGTAGTCCAGTGTTTCTTGGAAATCCCTAGAATTCAATGACAGTTGCTGACTGACTGATTAATAAAAATAGCAACCTTATCATCATTAGAAAGTCATAATTTGGATTTGTTGGATCGTACTCTGGTTGATCTTTAACAGCTCTTTGAGCAGCACGTCTTTCTTCACGTCTCTGGTGAATTTTTTCGACTTCCTTAACACAATTAGATTTTCTCATTGTGCCTTTTGCAGCTAAAAATCCCAGAATTAATAATTGTCGAACGTTGCAAACATAATATATAATTAGTTTCAGGTTTATTCAATGTTTAATCAAAGAATTTTCGCGTCCTGTTCTTTATCAAAGACAAAGAAAATAAATATTTATTAAAATTGTTTATTTCTTTCTTCGTTTACTTTTTCGGTTCGAAACTAGGTTTACTAGAATTATCAAGATAAGAAAAGTAAAAAATATAACATTTTAATTTGTTTTTTTCGTTTTAAACAGGCTTTGTAAAATTAAGATGAATTAAATTTTATTTGTTTAATTAGTTTTATTTTATTTTTTTTTTATTTATCTGAAATTCATAGAAAATATCAAAGTTTATTCTTTTCTTTTTGGAAGCAATCTGATGCCTAAACATTATTCAGACTGTTTAATCAGTTTACTAAGAAACATTTTTGCAGAAAACTGATAAAACAATAATTATAATTAGTATTGCTGGTGAAAAACATCTTTTTTGAAACTTATGTTTCTGTTTTCTTTTTGAAATTATTTTTTTAGAAAAAATGATATCCGTACATATTATTTATGTCAATTACCTTGGATTTATACTCTTATATATGGATTCTTTAATATTTTATAATTCTTTCATATTTATAATTCTTCCATATTTTACAATTCTTTCATATTTTATGGAATACAAAATGGAAATCTTAAGATATTAAATACACATAAATTTCCTATGACTTAAATGAGACCACAAAGCAACCGAATTATAACATCACATCAACAACACGTTTTATCACCACTGAAAAATGGTTTTCTCGCTTTCGATAAATATCAAGTTTCCAAGTCTTCGCAATAGGCGCCTCGTCAATTAAGTATATGATCTCACAATAGCATCAAAAACAAAATATACGTGATGCGTCCGATAATGATTTTTTTCAGAATTACAATTCAACAGATTCATTGCACAACATATGAGCCTTGTTGCTCTACACACTTCTAGTAAAGATGTATGAGGCCATCAAATGTATTTTCAAAGAAATTCGGAAACCGTTGACAGAAACTATTCTTGATTTTCTCTTTTAGTTCAGTTGCAGTAACGAAATGGTGACTCTTAAGACTCTTTTGGAGTGTTGTTCAACGCAAAATCACTTGGAACCAAATCCAGACGGTATGATAGCAACAGTTCTACTTTTTTTGTCTACTTTTACTATTGTGATGAATGACATGTGGATGGAAGCTTTGTGATGGAAAAACCAAGGATGTACTCTTAATTTACGTCATAACTTGCGAACTTTTGCAACTTACTCAGAATAATATGGACAAATAAATATATTTTAATTTAATCCCCAAAACTTTATCAACTGTGATTCATGCTTGTTTATGTTCATCAACAAGTTTTCGTGATGCATATTCATGAGGAAGTCTCCATTCAAGAGAATCCCGCTTGTTTTTGGGAACATACATTTTGATTGGCATTTCATCTTTTGTAATGATTTTTTTTTATTTCATCGTGTTACTCAAAAATTTGTGATTTGAAACAGTGCAACAGTTGAGACAGAAGATCTGCATTTCACTAGTCAAAATTTGTGGAAAAAATCACGAACAAAGTTTTCAAATTTTAAGATCTTTAAGTGTGACATGAGTTGAATCATTACTAATGTTGACAAGTAATGTAAGCTCAATCAAATCGATCTTTCCCTTTCATGATTATTTAAACTTATCTTCTCATATTTACATTGGTCTTCCTTCTCTTTCGGAGTCAAAAACAATTTTTCGTCGATTTTTAAAGTTCTGAATCCGATTGTAGAATCCAGTCACATTAAAATAAATTATTTTTATAATTAATTATAAAATCCCTTTAGATGTTCGTTTTCTAACAAATATTTTCTAATGATTTTACTTTAAAACATATCATTTACTTGGATGAACATTCAATTTATCAATATAAAAAAATGATTATTTGGCTAATGACAAATGAGAGGGGTATGAGAAGGCAGTACAAAATTTTGGTAAGCTTCTGAAGGATATGACACAAACAGGTTTAGAGACATTTATATAGGGACTTATTGGCCGAACCATATATATACTCATAGATATATTATTTGGAATCAGTGAAACTTTACAAACTACCTGATAATTTTATATGAAATTAGATGATTACTTTTCATAGAAGTGTACCTAAATACATATTTACCTTTTTGATTTATATATTCCACCGAAACTATTGATTTTTATACAGAATTCTTTAACCAGGTGTTAACAGTGACACTTAACTAAGTTCATTCGTAGATCAAGTGTTGCGTATGAATTTTATTGTTTTATCGATTCGTTACGTGAAAGCTTAATTATCAAAGTTTGAGAAATTATTAAGAATATGTTTGAATAATGTTAAATTAACGTCCACGAGACTCGATAAAACTTTAAAGAAATACTAAATTACACAATTAAATCAATAACTTATGTTAAAAGCATTAATCGATAATTTAACTTTTTATATTAATTTTTTAAATATTAACCAACATCGATACAATTTTATTACTTAATCTATATTAATAAATAGAAAGAAGTTTCTACTGAAACAAATAGCTAAACCTTTTCTGTCATTATAAGCTCCTGTATCAGTCGGTTCTGTTTCGGTTCTATCGTCTTCTTCAACGAGCGGCTGTGGCGGTGGTGGAGGTGGCTGTTGTTGAATTTGAGCTGGTGGAGGAATACGAGTTCCTGTGGCAATTCGAGATGTTGTAGGGACCCGAGAATTAACGACGGACGGTTGTAAAAGTTTGGAACCGGTTTCTGTTGGTTTACTAGCCAATGTAGGCCGAGAATTCGCGGCATTTTGATTGCTGACACTATTTACCACTGACGGAATTGGTCTGGGAATGTCATTGTTGTTTTCGTTGCACACCGCAGACTGGAATATTTTAGTTTTAACCAACTTATAATCTCTTTCGAGAAAAACTGACTTTTAACGATCTCGAGATATAAAGTAATGACTTTTAAAATGTATTTAACTGCCTCTTTAACATTTAAGTAATAACATAATGAAAATTCTGGAAAATTAAAAAATAGCTAATGACGAAAAACTTAGATTGCGGTTACAATGTAAGAATGTACTCATTTGATATTTTACAGACCTTAGTTGAAACAAACAAACTACAGTAGTGAATTGAGCAAACTCAGCTCTTAAAAATCTGGTCACTGGGAAAGACTCGTAACTTCACTTAAAAAATGTCAAAAGAAGGTTGTCCAACTTAAAGAAATATTTATATGGTCAATATAAGGTAGGTATTCATAAATCGAATATCATTTTACTTTTGATTTGAATTTATTAATTTAAAAAATATGTAAATAATAAATAACAAAATAAAAGTAATAATAAATAATACTATATAATAAAAATAATAATACAACTATACTAATAATGCTAAAAATAAAAGATTCAAAAATATTTAAACGAAGAATTATTTTATGTGAAAGGCTAATGTGACCATTTTCCCCATAGATTAAATTCGACTTAATAGTTATCTCAAATTATTATCACTGATTCTATCGAAATAATAATAATAATTTTATAAACCGTTAAAAATCAATTTTGTATTTCTCAAATCATCGAGTATTTTGTTTTTATAATTTTTACCTCTTTTGGAGCAAACGATGGATTCAGTGTGAAAATAGTTCTGAAATCGATCTGGAAAAAAAATTAATAAAACAAAATTCAAATTTCATGTATAAAATTGGTTGTGGGTGTCTGCAGATTTTTAAAAATTAGAAAAAAAACATACTTTAAGGAGAAAACCTCACCCTGATTTTTATTAAAACTATAAAACACAGTATTACAGGGTTTACAGATTAATTTAATTCCGTTGAACTTTAATTTAATCCACCTTAAAATATTATATATATTTTATATAAAAATTTAAATTATACAAGTTGTAACATAGTGTAGAGCAGGGGTGGGCAAACGGTCGATCACGAGCTGTTTGATAATAGATCTCAGACGTTTTTTCAGATAAATTTTAAATATTTAACAATAGATTTGTCTGAGTAAAAAGAATCGTAAAACTAACATGGAAATACACAAATTTTCATTAAGATTTTAAATTAAGACTCAAAATTCAACGTTTAAAATTAAAATATATTTAAAGTTTAAATTCATGGCAATTAAAATGATATTGGATTTTGTTTGAATATTCAAAAATTTGGTGTTGATTCATGTATTAAAATTAACCGCACAGCATCTTATACTTCGAAAGTCTTCGAGACAATCTAAGTTAGCCACTGAAGCATTCTATGTGATCTCCTATGTTTTGGGAAAACAAAAAGTATTTTCGTGATGGAAGCTTTCCTTGAGATCAGTGAAAAATTATTTAACAACTTGAAAAATAAAAACAAAATTAATATAATTAAAGATTTGCAACTTTCTTGCCGAACTATAACTCGACGTAATGAAGATATGAGTGGTTATGTAACTCAACTATTGGAAGATCACATACAAAACTGCAGTTTCTTTTCATAACAGTTTGACGAATCAACTGATGACATTGATACTGCACGATTAATTATGTTTATAAGAATGATATTCTCCGATATTTCGACAAAAGAGGAATTTTTACCAATTCTTCCAATGAAAATTATAAAAATGACAGTATTTTTTCTATTAGTCTTAAGTGTTTAATTATTCCATCGAATTAATTAATACTATTGGTTCAAAAATTATTACAAGAAGCTCAAAAGGAGAATATTGAAAACTGATTAAATAATTATATTGATTCAAAAAATATGATCGCAAGAAGCACAAACAATCCAAAGTAGAGACATTGATGCTGAATCTTATCCTGGTACAAAATAAACCCACATTAGAAAGGCCTCTCTCCACTTCAACACTTGATGGAGCGATTGTCCAAAGAGCTTGATATAAAAATTCTAAATGTTTTCCCTGATATTTTGCTCCATAAACAGTTTTAGTTCTGTTTTTAGGATGTTTTTGATATTTTGGTGGAGCCTTTCAGCTTCAGTACTATCATTTGAAGAAATGCTTCTTTGAATCATTGAATGCAATTTTTTCTTCATTGACAAATTTTCTGATTCAGATGACTGCGCTGCCTCTGGACTGTTAATGATTTGAACTGGTAAATCCCCAGAAATATTTTACTTTTTTCCACTGGATATACACGTTCCTCCAATTTAATAATGTTTTGTTAAAGTTGTTCTCGACTTTTTATTGAGGATTTGAAAATATTTATCGTTGTCATGTATATAACTGTCTGAAATACGTAAGAAAATAAATCTGAGAATATTGTTCGTCTTTCATCAATGCGTTGAACCAAACTATCTTTCAGTTTATTACTTACCCATGTATTTTGTTTAGATTATTCCTCGAGCATGAACTTTAAAATGATGTCCGCAGTCAGTAAATTTGCATCTGAAGAACAGAACCTCAAATCCAAGTTTTGCTGGTTGGAGATTTCTGGAACATTTTCACAACCTTACAAATTTTTACAATTAATGGGTCAAAAGAAGGATTCATTTTTAGCAAATCAACTTCTTCTGTTTCATCAGATACTAAAAGAATTTCTTCATAATTCTCATCTTTATCTGATGAGTCATCTTCATTTAACAGCCAGAGAATAGATGTTCATCTCTTGTGTTATTAAAATAAGAGTCTTTTTGTACAGAACATCTGATAGTGTCAACAGAATTTCATGGTCAAAGCAAAACTGATGTTTAATTTTTGACAATGTACTAAATTTTTTCATTACAGATGAACCATCTGTTGTACTACAAACATAATCGTCTAACTGAAGTTTGAATATAAACTATGTGGATTTTAAAATTTCAAGAAATTTTACAGCAGGCATTGAACTCTATCAAAACCAAGATTTCAAAATTAGTTTTTCCAATGAACATTTATGTTCATGTAACGACAGTTTTTAATAGACTAAAGTTTAATAGACGACGGTTTTTAATCATTTAAAGTGAGGCTAAATTTATGATTTTCATGTTTTTTAATACCGGTTTTGAAACTCCATAATACCGGTATTACCGAAGTTAATTTTCTTTCCAAATACAGATAATACCGATTTTGGTAATACTGGTATTGCAAACCCTAGCAGAGACGTATGATATTTTGAAAATACGAAAAATGTATTTTTTGTATCAAGATTCTTCTTTCAGAATACATTGAACAGCAAATTGTTTCATATGCCAGAAATAATTTTTAATATCTTCTTCTGTTATTGCAGGGCTTCCCAAAGGGGTCCACAGCAAACTTATGAATTACATTTATAAAGTGTTATTCAAAAAGTCAATGATTTTAAACGTTTCTAACATGTTTCCATCTCTAATAAATAAAATTATATCAACCATAAAATAATGAAAAATATTATTGTTTAAATAAATAACTTTTTTATATACCCAATTTTGACATGAGTAAAAACAATAAAAAAACAACGAAGGAGCTTGCACTTGAATGATAATGCAGAGATGAGGCTCCGTCTAAGTAACTTGCAACCACGGATTTCTGCTCTTGTAAGTAATAAACAGCCACAAGGCTCTCACTAATACTTTTGTCTATAAATCAGCTTGTTCAATTCGAATAAAATTTTTTGTTGAATTAATGTGCTTAATAAAAATGAATTTTTTTGTTTTTTTTATATTTTTTATTTTGAGAAATTAAATGCATAAACAGTAAAAATCTTACCTATATCAACGGCGGAGGTCCATGGCGAAAAAAAGTTTTGTTTGGGGGTCCACAGCGGAAAAAGGTTAGGAAGCCCTGTGTTATCGTAATGGCAGTGCGATTGATTGAAAACATCAATTCTTCTCTGTTGCTACAATTTTGGCTTTTAATATTATTTTTCCACTTTGGAAAAACTACTTCAATGGGATTTAATTGAGGACTATAAGCGGGTAAAAATAACAGATATTGCCCATACCCAGAAACCAAATCCTGTACATCCCCTTTGTGTAAGGCACAATTATCCAAAATAAGTTTATAATTTGACATACCGCTATCGTGCAACATCATCCAACATCGATTCAAATAACTGATAAAATTTTCTCTGTTATAGGACAACAAATTGCTGCCGAAACAGAAAATGTTTTGGATTTTATGATTCTTAGATTTTTCCTTGGGCCATATTTTTCCCGGGTCGAACAACTAATGCTAAACTCATCTAGGAAAATAATTTTTTTCTTCTTAAAAAGCCAGAAATTGTACACAATATTCGTATCCTTTTTCAACGTTATTTTCGATATTTCTTTTTTCTTGAATGAGTTAGAACTTTTTAAAAGTGTTGTTCGATTCGACTAGATATTTATTTATGGTTGCTACTGATACATTTACATTTATTTCACTCAAGTTTATTTGTATTACTTTAAGAGAAATTGAAACATCTTTCTCAATTTCAACTCGAATCAAGTCCATAGCTTTAGAAGTCAAATGTTGTATGTAAGGGTCACCGTGCCTACTATTGCAATATAGCCTAAAATCTAAATAACTAAACTAATCAAAAGAAACTACCTCTTTGATTAATTTAGTTTTGTGATAAAAAAAATAAATATATATCTTCAAAACCAAATATATTAAAACCAACAATCAACTTTGATGTTAAATAAAAAAATACAAATTTGCCAAATAACAATAAAAAATAAAGTCACTTTAGGAAGTCCAAATTTAGATAAGCGAAAATCCAACGTATTTCAATCTTCCTCGTCAGGTATTTATCAATTTGATTGATTTATTTTTATTGATTGCTTTTTTTACATTTTAATTAGCATCATTATATTAATTTATATTTCACCAGATAAGATCGGGCAATTTTATTATTGGACTAATAAACATCACATTTTCCTTTAACGAGATATTTTTTGTCCATTTCCCTTTTCTTTTTTAGTAATTTAGCTGTGAGCGCCATAATAATCGTGTCATACTGGTTGATCATCTTCGGCAATTTCACACATTCTTTCGTTCTTTCTTTGATGTTGTTGAGACTGACGAACAAATTGAGTTCATTAATAAACACTTTCTTAGTCGTACGTTTGTGTTATTTGAGCACTATTATCTGCTTGGTTTTATCGATTTGTATGTTATCTTTCAGTCGGTTTGTCTATATTCTGTTATTTATTATCCGAAATTGAATGTGTTTCGTTCGATGAGATTCATCTAAAAAACGACATTGGAATTTCGAAGATAAATGTGAAAATATTTCCATTAATAATTATTGCGTCAAGAATTCCTTTCACGACATCTTCCAGTCTCAGGTATATTGTTTTGATGTCGGATGTCAGAGTTATTTGAGGTTCAGAAGGTCAAATTTACAATCTGAAACGTTCCTGTAGTAAAAATACGGTTATTAATCTTCGATCATGTATTCTTTATATGACACTGCTGCGTGTAAACTCCGACCAAATGAAATATGTTAATAAATATTCTTCAAGTCGTACAAAAAATAAATAAAAAAATAATAACACACGTCAACAAAAAAAATCCACAAGCAAATATACAACAAACTAAAAAACCAACATAGTATACTACAAATCAGTCACTCTGGCAAAACGATGTGATTGGAATTTAATAGATTGGTATGTCAAAATTGTCAAAAAAATTAAATAATTCCAAAATGAAGAAATTAAATTATATTTAACTTATGTGCCTCTTCATTTTATTCTGGGTGTTCTTTCTTTTTTCATCATGATTCAATAAAAATAAAGAAATAATCGATGAAATGGTTTTTTTGGTTTATATCCATTTCCATAGCAATTTGGCTGGGATTTTTCCCTTTTTCGTATTATTTAAGAACAACGCGTCTTTCCTCATCAGAGATTTTGCGCTTAATTTTATATTTGTGATTGCATTGTTGAATCTTGGTATCGTAATATAGAAATGCAAATGAAATGTAATGTAAATGTATATAAATGTAAATAGATTTTAGTATAGTATAGATTTTTAAAATAACAAATAATGATATTTTAAACACGTATTTTAAATACACGCATTTTAAAGCAAAATAAAATAAAATTTAAAGCGGATTAAATTAAAGTTAAACGGGATTAAATTAAGGTTTAAACCTGGTATCTAGGGAAAAATTGGCTTCTTCATTAAATAGCAAAATTCTGATTAAGATCTTTATCTAATTTCATTAATCACCAGACTTCAACGTCATTCATTGATCTCAACTGCCCTATTTTAAAACCAAAATGTCAGACAGACTTCTGTTCTTCCTGGACCTCTTTTCATCAATTTAGTCGTGATAGGTTGGTTCGATTTTGTCGACTTTCAAGAATTAAAAAATCGGGAAATGGTTTTTCCTGTAAAGTATGTATTTTTCCTACTGGACTTTACTTCTCGTCCTTAAATATTTTTATTGCAGTTATTATTAATTATATTTTCTTCTATTATGAATTATTAATTAAATATTTATTAATAATTATTTTATATTATTAATAATTATTTATCATGGATTTACCAAACAGTTAATTATTTATCCTTTATTAATTATTATTTATTAATTATTTCAGAATATTATTAAATTACTAATAGCATTAATAATAAAAATAAAATAAAAACATGTTTAACGATTAAATAGAAACTTTATATTTGATATATTAGGTGTATAACTTAGTTTTTTGGATTTTCTAAGAGATGGTGTAACCTTTGTAATAAGCATTATTTTACAGTCGTACGTGCAGATTTTTAAAGTGCTGAAATCGAGGCATTAAAATTAAGTAGGTCATTGACCTTAAATGCGTCATAAACATATTATTAATCACGTTTTAGCATGACAACTTTCATACCAACAAAACAGCATTTGCGGGAAGCACTACTGTTTTACTTTAATCAAAAGAAAAAAGCTGCAGACAGTTTTCGGCTTCTTGAAGAAACTTATGGTCAACATGTACGAACTCAGCAGACTTGCGAGAACTGGTATAAACGTTTCAAAAGTGGAGATTTCGACGTAAGTGACAAAGAGCGTTCCGGTCAACCAAAAAGATTCGAAGATGAAGATTTGGAATCATTACTGAAGGAAGATTCTACTCAAACAGAGAAAGAGCTTGCAAAACAGTTAAATGTTACTCAAGCAGCCATAACGTCTACATGCTATGAAAATGATTCAAAAAGAAGGAAAATGGATACCACATGAATTGAATCAAGCCAACATTGAAAGTCGATTACTGATATTCAATTTATTGCTTACAAGACAACGA
>MQRK01218955.1:8967-24048 GCA_001938485.1 Girardia tigrina
ATATATATATATATATATATGTCTGTGTGTGTGCGTATTTGTACTTTTTTGCTTTGTTTAGTCTCTCCTCATCCATTATTAGGCCTCCAAATTTTGTTTCCTGGTCATGAATCCTGTAGACTCTCTGAAATTCATTTTTCTCTTTCTGTTAATCACTTTAATCCTGCTTTGTGAATTACTCATTTTTTTCTATTTCAGAATGTTATAATCAAAACGTAATCTAGACTAGTCATTATCTAAATTCAATCGAAATTATCTTTTAATTATATTATCCATCAAATAAAAATAAACATATATTCAGATAAAAATTATAACTAATCTCTAACAAAATAATGGAAGAAGAAAAAAGAGAGTTAACTGTTCGGGATTCAATTATCGTTACTATATTGTTAATACCAATTAATTATCTATATATATATATGAATATATTTAATGGATCCCGCGTTCTCTTTTATCGCATTCGCCACAAAAAATAGACACAAAAAACTTTTTTGTGATATTTAAGTGTTTTTTGTGTTTTCTTTTTTACAATGAAATGTGTGAAATTTTGTGAAAATTAATGTTAATTGTTTTTTACAAAGATAAGATTAAAAAATGTAAAAAAAACAATTATCAAAAAATTAAATTAGTTGAATGAATTTGTTTGAATGTTTCAGAGATATTGAAATATAGCAATTTGAAAATAAAATAAACAAATCGATTTAAATTACCTTGTCTCATTTTTTTGTCTTTGGAGTTTTATCGAGATGAAACGAATCAGCGATTTGAATAACATATTCGACATTGTCTCAAGTAAAACCGGGCTCTGCCGATGCAGTTATTTCAGTATTTACGAGCCACAAATAGACGATCTGATTGCCGAATACCGCAGGTGTCTCTCTCGCTTAATGGAGACTTGCCCAAGAAATTCGATCTGATTTTCCTATTTTGCTGTATCCTGCAGCGACTGGTAAATGAGTACTGGCACACGGATGCGAGTAAAGCGAAGCAGTTTTTTGATGACATTTGGCGGTTGATTTCCGTGTGGTCAAACGAGATCGATGAGGATTTATAGTTGGAAGATCTTTCGATTGACGATGTCGTTTCCGCTAATTCCAAATATAAGGTGAAAAATATTGACTTAGAAAAAGAAGATCACGAGATATTTGTTAATATTATTCGGTTGCGGAGGATCAATCAGCATCAAAACAAATTAAAACGGGCCCAGCACAACGAGAAAGTTTTCCTGCGCAACCCTGTTACATCCGTCCGATTCTCGAGGCAACCTGAGTGTCAGGCAGATCAGTAACTATGAATCACCAAATAAAAGTTTAACTAGAAACTTTGTTTATAAGGAAATATAAAAAATAAAAGTACTTTTAAAGGTAGATATTCAAAAGACAGGTACTAAGTCCATAGATAATATTAGTAAATGTTTTTGTTATTTTATTAGATTTGTAGTCTTGATAATATATAAATTAGTCTATATTATTTGAATACTAGAATTATTTCGAAGTTAGTTTTCTTAAAATTTAGAATTAAAGTTTCTTTGAAATGTCGAAGTCTCCTTATATGGAGGATACAATAATGTGTCTTTGATTGAAGGATTGTTAATTGAATTCCTTGAGTGGATAAGTTGATCGGTAAATAGACGAAGATGCGTCCATAAGTTGCGTATAGCGGAAGATAAATAAGTATATTAATAATTTCCTATAGTAATTATAATTCAAAAATCCAATAATCGATGATTCAAATTGTGGTGCTTGCGTCAAAAGAATAAAAAACTGAATAAAAAAATAATATAAAAATTAACATTCGATTTCAAAAACTGTTGGCAACAACACAATTCGAATTTTGATGAAATAAAAAGTAAATATCCGTCTTTTCTTTTCATCTTTGCTCCTAAAATTTTAATGCGACATCCATAAATCTACGTCACTCCGCAATGTATGAGACTGTCGGGACAGATGCTACCAGCATCCAATTTGGGGAAGCACCTCACCATCAACTCTGTCGGATCTGTCAAGAGGATCATCGGGTCACAATCCAATAAGTCGACCGAGCCGTCCATCATCCGAGACGAGATCGACATCATAGAGCACGCCGATCTGTGACCAGTGAGTCTAATCGCCTCACGAGCGCACGCAAATCACTCGGACAATTCCGAGGTCCTGGCTGCTGCGACTCTTCTCAGCAACCCGCACAAACCAGATATCAAAATTGCTAAATATAAATATCAATTTATAAATTTTAATTAAATTATAAATATTAATACGTTATTTATTATAAGTTTTAATATTATTCATTTGTGACTTTATTAACGACTTTCATATAATTAAACTAATAATATTTTAATCATCATTTTAAAATCTTCTGTACATAATATTTTACTTTCGTTATTTGACCATATGTTTGAATAAAAATGTAAATGTACATTTTCATTTTTTATTTTCTGTCATAATTATTGTTGCTAATTAGTTATGACGAGGCAAATTAAATGTAAATATTAAATCAATAAAAGAAATCAATATCAAATTTGAAGAGAATTAGCATTAACAGCACCTTTTCCAAATTCAAAATCACTTACTGTTTGGAGTTTTTCTATCGATTTCTTTATTAAAAAATTGCCCTATGCAATAACGCTCCCAGGAAGGCAATCCAGACAATCTCAATAAACGACGAATAATATTATTCAAGTCCGACGTCATTTTTCAAGTTAAAAGACAAAAAAATATTATCCGGTTATTGACTTGTTTGCGATATTCGTTATAGTTTTTCTTTTTGTAATTAAATATCATTTCCACTTCCGGATTTGTTATTTCGTTTATCCTATCATATAAAAGTAGCCTCAGGTTCACCTTATCTGAACTTTAGGTTACTTTTATAATAAAATTAATTTTAGAGTTATATTATTTGATTTTACTTCATTTTTAAATTTTCGAGTTCTTCTTTGATTTAACTTGAATTATGAAGCATGCAATCTTTTTTTACTGTGGAAGGAAGTCACACCGCCATCTAACATTACGCAATGTTTATCTTGTGTATTTGGTAATGAATCCGTGTCAAAGTGCCGTCTACAATCGTTAAAAGATGGCGCTAGTAGCGGCCGATCATCAATTGTTGAAAATGCAAAAGCAATCTAAGAAATCATTGAGAGTGATCGACCTGTTACTGACAAGGTGATTGTTCTCCTTATAAACATACCTCCAAATCCTGTAATTTACATAATGAACATAAGGCTCAATATGAAGAAACTTTCTGGAAGATTGGTGCAAACGACTTCTTACCGATGTACGAACTTCCCATTTCAGCACTTTCATCAGGTCATCAGAGAAATTATACACCAAAATTTGGTGTCTTACTTCATCGCCAAAATCGATTTATCGTCGACTTGGCGGTCCTCATGGTTTTCCTTGTAGTCTCTGTTTTCCTTTTCCTATGCAGCCAATTTTTTTCTTCTCTCAATGCCGTGATTATATTTCTCAGAATATTGGATTGATATCCCATCAGCATCTTCCATTTCGAGTGATGCTTACAATTGCCTAGTGGCTATTCTCCGACTATAGTCATTCAAATATTAATTTGATTTACATTCCAGATCTTCTGTATTCCTGTGTCCATTGTTGTTATCTCCCTGTCTCTTTATTCCATCTGTCGTACATTCTCTCATGTCTTTTGGCCGCATTTCTCAACTTTGTGTAACAGTCCTCCACCTTGTGGCCTGTTCCTTCGAATCTTTCGCATATGATTCGGCATTCTCGCTGAATGTGCCCCTTGTGACCGCATCCAAAACACATAACTTCTCTTCTCTCCTGAAATTGAACTCTCACGTGACTAACTTTGTTGCAATTCCAGAAGGTCCTCTGTTCTCCACTCTGTTTAATCTCCTCGCTGCCTTACCATTTGTTTGAGTTTTATGTTAAACAGCGCTGGCGCAGGATGGTTTTTCCACTTTGATCTGCGTCATTTTGACATTTACTTCATCCCTCTTTTTAATAATTTCCTGTATCTCATCCTTTTCATTAATATCTCTTAATTTCATTCTTTTCTTTGTCTCATCATCATTGTTGCAATTAAGCAGCAGGCATTTTTCCACATCCTCGACTGTCCAATGAAATGATACGATCATCTCGGCCTTTGCCATTCTTCTGAATTGGTTACCTTCCTGAGAACTTCAATCTGTGATCTTTACTTTTGGAATACCGCACTCAGTCTGTGGTTAAATCCATTTTCTGTCAATCTGGAGCTCTCACGAGAGCAACATCATTCCTAGTGTCTCTTTCAGACTTTAACTAACGATGCTGTAATCAAAGTGTTCTTCTTTCTATAGTCCTTTGGGACCTTCTTGTATTACCTTTTTATTGAAATAAAATTTTGTAAATATCTATTACAGCTAGAAATAAATATTTTAACATCTTAACAGCCTTTGAAATGTTTGAAGATTAATCTGGAAATTAATTCATCGGAATTTGTGGCAAAGGCAGAATTGTTAATTACAGTAAGCACTCAACCCGGTTGTGAAAATAACTCAATTGAAACAATAACTATTTATTTGTAAATATTCAAGTTAATTTAAAATCTTCTCATTCCCTGGATTATAATTTCTTTAATTTCTAACAACCTTTAGTTCTCATTCCAAAAATTGCCACGTTTTATCTCCTAGCAATAATTATAATAATATCGAAGAATATTTTTGTGTTTTGCATGTCGTAGTTGACATAGCTGTGGTTGACTTAGGGAGATACCTCCCTCACCCAGATGGCTGAATTATATATTTAATAACTTGATTATGTAATTGTAATTTTAATAGTGAATTTTGAATTATAAATTTTAAAATATTAATATTGAGAATAACAAATAGTATAAAATATTATTGAATCACTTTCAAATAATGGATGAAAAAAGCGGTTGGAATTTTTTAAAAGCAGCATATGAAAAAATACTTAAAACCCCTAAAACGATTATTAAGTAAATCAAAAATAAAAAGTTAAACATCTTACAAAAACTTTAAGGAGACTGAATTAGGATTTTAGGTTAAAATCAACTAAATCTCAAGCCAAAATCATTTGTGTGATAGCGTCGAACAATCCAAAGTCTTCAACTTTTTTAAACAAATCAGAATTGTACAAGTGGCAATTGGTTCCAGGTTATGTTCTCCAATTAATTGACATTTTGTCTGTTTGAAAAGGAGTCCTAAATGTCAAAGATTCTATCCATATGACACAATCCTAACTATAATACAAACCAAAAAAGTGATGGAACGAGGTAGATTTTGGCATCAGGATAAAGATCACTGCACTTTGTACCAAATGGAGCCACTGGCATTGAGAACGTTCTCTCTTCATTTGTAAACTCGTGAAAAAAAAGGATTCACGTCTAATAAGATTCAGATTGCATGATAATTGAAAATATTCCCGATCTGAATCCTATATAAAACGCTTGGAAAATTGTCGAAAAAAATAAAATGTGAAATATCATCATCCTAATAGCTTAAACAATTAATCTACTTCATCAAGCGTGTTTGGTATTTAAAGATATTACGGAATCTGAGCAATAAAAGTGTTTCGTCCATGTCCATACGCATCATAACCGTGGTTAAATATTATTGATGCTTCATAGTTGTGTTATGATAGTGTTTCGTGCTCAAAGTCTTCTTTGATGTACCATTCCCAGTCGGTCTATTCACGGCTCGATACACGACATAATATGCTAGGCCTTCATGTCAGCAGTAAAAGATTTGGAATGAAAAGACGCATAATTATCCGCTAACAACTCAGGAGGGCTCCACGTTCGAAGAATACATTTCTCAAATTCTTAATGATTTCATGCGCTCCTTCATCTCTAATGAGTCTCCAGATAGCAAATCGCGATGGTCCACAGTCAATGATGGTGAAAAACCTTGACTCCTCGAACTTCGTGACATCAATTGTAATTCTTTTCCATGTTTCGGCAACATCCAAAATCCCTTTTTCCCATCGAACCGGTGCGGCATCGATAGATTGGCACTGGTTACTATGAAGGATGATTTGCCGAATTTTTTCATTAATAATGTTAATTTTGAACTCCTTCTCTAGGAAAATCGATCTCTGGAGTCCCATATGCATTCAATCATGAATTTGCTTAAATCTTTCGATATCCAATTCTAATGAAGCCGAAAGAACGTTTGCACCTTCCAGTGGAGCGACTTAAAAAAGACCATTGGGAAGGGATTCTCGTTAAGATGTCGACATCATTCATCTCGGACCTAACGTAGACCACGCGCAGCTTCAAATTATATTCGGAAACAATATCTTTGAGCAGGTTCAGTCTTCTACGAATCAATAGCTCGGAAACCGCCTTAATTTTGTTTCTTTGCATGTTATAGATCACATTCGATATCCACCCACAAACAATCTGACTGTCGAGTCTCAACTCAGTGTCCGAAAAGCCTCATGCAATCGCTAAGTTTAACCCCTTCACAACCGCTTCTAACTCAACTAGATTGATGTGTCGACAGTCATTGACTTTACAAAGCCAAGAAGCATCCTCAATTCTCTGTCCATCAACATCTAAACAAACGCCCAGGGCCAATGTACTGGCATCACACCAAAGAATGGCTTTGCTATCGTCTTTCACAGACCAAGTCCCACTAGTCCAATCATTTCCTTTATTCTTTCTACCATGTCTCCCATCGCTTTCTTCAACTCTTCACGGAGCGGACTGTCCCAATGTCCGGCTGATTGGCGTTTAAGAAACGATGTCGCAACGCGTAACCAGCTACAGACGGGATTGATTCCGGTTATTTGGCCACAGAAAGAATAAAGATCACGCCTAGTTTTGACTTCGTTAAAATCAAAAAGCAATCTGTTTGCCCGTCTCCAGCGAAGCGTGCCATGATTGTCTCGAAACACTTCTAATCCCAACACTCTCATTGATGTTTCTTGTTGAAATCTCTCTGGATTTTTCAAGACTAATCCATACTTTAACAAATGCTCTTTGACCCTATCTAGTGGTACTATACTTTTGTCCACGAAAATATCGTCCATATACACGTCGGCAGCTTCATGAATCGTGGGATTCATCGACAGGATCTTCTCCACAATTTTATTCATAACGGTTGGGCCTACATTCAAGGTGAAACCCATTCTGGTTAGTGCGTATCTCTTATTTTTATATAGCACCGTTTGGTACGGTAGTATCTCATCCTCGACGAACACCTGCATGTACGCGTCCTTTAAATCCAACATTGCGCACATACCAGACTCTTTTCTCTAATTCCGGAGTTTCTCACAGCAAACTGCACTGTTACCTCTATCCAAGTCCACATGCTTATTGATATGTCGAAAATCAAAGACGGGTCTGATCTTGTCTTTATTTACCTGAACGACCGGAAATATTGGAATAGTGCACTTAGGAGGCCCAAATCTCTGTTCATAATCAAATTTGGGTTCCTCCCCTATTGGCCATTTCCATTTCAGCCTCCAACATTGGTCGTATGATACCTCAAAATTCTTCTCAGTAATTTTTAATCGGTCGACCCTTTCTCTATCACAAACATCAATCGCGATGCAATCCATTTCCTCACAATAAAAAAGTGCCTCTTTATCTATTATCACACCTCCCAGCTGTTGGATCACGTTGAGACCAACTATGGCGTTAAATCCCAGCAATAATCTATCAACGATCAAACCTCACTTGACGCATTTAGCTTCACCAATTACTACCTCAAACTCACTCTCCAAAGCTCGGACTTTGCTACCATCCATCATTGTGATCCACCTGTCGATTTTTTCGGTTTACAAACAATGGTTCTAGACGCGCCAAAATCAATCAACGCATCCAACTCACGGCCGTTTATTAAAAGAGACCTGGTAATTAACTTCGTTTCAGGAGTACATCCGGCCTCTACTGCGAGGTGCTCCCGTTCCCGTTTCCCGAATGACAATTTCTGGCAGAATAGCCGTAACAATTACAAGCTTTGCATTTAGCCCATTCCTGCACTCGTAAACGAGATGGCCTTTCTGGAGACATCTAAAGCACCTGATGTTAGACTTTGAAGGCGATGAGGAGCCTTTCAGACGGTTTCCTTCCGTCGATCTAACCTCATAGTCATCTGACTCATGTGACCTCCCGTGAGCTTTAGCCTTGCCATGATTAAAACCACCACACCCCCTTGAGATGTTAGTTCCGGACGCGACCATCGATATGTCCCTTTGGGCACTCTTTTCGACCTTCAGCAGCTCCCTGGCCAGCGTCAACATCTTCGGGAGCGACGTAACATGGCTTCGTCTAATCTCCTTTTAGACATTAGTCGGCAGACCATTATAAAAGGCACATAGAGATAAATTTTCCACATGTAGCGAAATTTCGTTAATCGAATCGCAATACTCGTCAACGGTTTCATCGTCTTTCAATTTGCGACCCAGCAACTGCTCAAATGCGCCGAACTCGTCTACATCAAATGCTTTAGTTAAAATTTACATTACTTGCTCGTAGCTTCTCTGCTTCTCGTCGATATTTTCATAAATCTTGAAGACAGCTCCCTCCAGAAATAACGGCAAAATTTTAGCCCACTTTTTGGATCGGAGATATCCTGACATCCAGCTATGATCTCGAACTTTGTCCTCCATTCTCTGATTGGAGTCGACTTTCCGTCGAATCGGGGAATAACCACCAACAACATTTTGATGTCCATATTTCGCCCGGATAGTTTGTACTTCGAACGATGGAAAATATATATTTATTCTAAATTTATTAAAATCAAGTCAATTTGAACATAACACAAATAATGAATATTAAAACACACATTTCAATAACTCAGAAAAACAGATAATTATATGTCCCATTCATTAAACAAAACGATTAAATATTTTTAAATGTTCGTAATTTAAAATTGATTTTTAAAATTAATATAAAAAATCATATATGAATATTTATAAGTGTTTTTATTTATATCGGTTTAAGATTTATAAAACAAACCGTTTCTCAAAAAAATAAGTTTGTTTAAATATTAGATTTAAACATTTTTTGTGTGGTATAATAAAGTTTGGATGTCTGAAGTAAATCTTAACAATAACAATGTTCCAAGAACCTCTAATAGCAGTTACAAAAATTATAAAGTAAAGATATACAAAATAAAAACTGCATTTGATAGTATTCTTTATTTGTTAATCATCGTACTATAAAATGATGTAAATCAAATAAACGAACCTAGAACATTACCAGAAAATAAAGTCTCAGTAACTTTATATCAAATCCAAGTTTCCGGAACTCAATTTCCGGGACTATCTTCCAATTTACTAATGTAATAATTAAATTTATTACGATTGAAATTAATTACGAAATTTGATAATATACATTTTGATAATTATAAATCTAGGATAACCTCGATATTTTCGCTCCCCGAATAATTATGAAATTAGAGAAAATTTAATTTATGATTATAAAATTTCAAATTTATAATTTGAAAATAATTGATTGAAAAAAATGATTCGAATTCTGATGGTAAGTGTTAATACACCGATTTAATCTGTAATATCTATTGCAATATATTTATACTAAAGTTTTGCTTTTTTCACTTCTTGCCAGAAGGTCTTGCTTTGAGCGGCTGTTTCCATCAAGGTGGACAAAACTATATATATATATATATATATATATAGTTACCGGGAATACCATTTCATTACATTTATGTATATTATGTATTATTATTATTATATATATGTACATTAAAAAATATTGTTCCTTATAGAGAATTACATCTTATGAAGAGGGAACTCTATAGAGATGTTGAACTGTATACTATTTTATTTGTAAAAATAAAAAAAATATTAAATCAATATCGCTTAAAGCAATTACAAAATTAAAATTTAATATAAAAGAAATAATTGTTTCCTCGTAGCAGTATTTGTAAATTTCGTGTTCCAAATTTGGTTGGGCATCATTTGGTCACTTCAATCCTTTTAGCACGAATAATTAGTACCTTATTCACGTTTCTTCGTCTAAGTAATTTGAGAGCAACATGCCATTAATTTTACGTCTGTATTCATAACTATTTAATCGTGTCAATCTAGCAACCAATTTACACTATCTCAATATTTCCGAACTAGATTATTTGGAGCTGCAATCCAAATTCAACCCAACATAGATTAAGATCCCCCTGATTGTTAAACTGCATATAATAAATAACTGACAATCAACGAAAAACCATATATTTTAAAACTAAAACATTTTTCTATTATTTGTACAATTTGTATATTCTTATCTAGCATCCCTTCTTCCTAGATGTTGTTAATGGAACATTTGGTGCTCCGTCAAAAAACAATTTAATAATTCTGTCAAAAAACTATTAATATAAAAAAAACATTATTGTTTAACTGCGCTAGACATAATAAAATTTTAGCTCGTCGTTCAAAATACATTAACTGTCAGCCTGTAATTATATTTTCAATGTTGTTTTGCAATTAATGGCTGTAATCGTATTACTCTGTATTACTTTTTCGATCAACGGAACACTCCATTCTGGTCACGTCTTTGTGGGTGGGGTGAACAATGCGTCTCGTTCCGACAGCGATGAACCTATCACGTGGACTGAGGCTGCGTTTGAACGAGAAGCTCCAGACGGGAGAGCCGAGGATTTCATGACAGGTGGAGCGGAACCACTTGCGTCGCTAGGCGGGTGCGGGGGTTGCGGACCACACCGGGTGACACAATCTCAGAGGGTGTTACCAAATGACAAATACATCGCGGAAATAACCCTGTATAAATAACCCGTCGTTAAGCTAATGTTAACTAAAAACACAAGTTATTCTGAGTCCATGACGTCAGTTTCCGGTTTAGAAATATTATTACGTCATTCCATGTAGATTTGATCTTACCAGTAATTTTATACTATGATAAAGTAACGCACTGGTTCGTTGACTTGTGAAATCATTCAAACAGTGCCGTACATAGCTGCAGTAGATACCCTACAAAATGCATTTACAATGCATGATATGCAGATTGGGCTTCACTGCCTCCACACTCAGAATTAAATTTTGAGGGGGGACACCATGACTTTACCACACTGGGTGACACCAACCCTAGCGACGCCACTGAGCGGAACGGTCGCTCAAAACCGTCGAATCTTATGCAGCTCATGCCGCGTTTTTTTCAGTTAAGTGAGCCGCGACCAGGTCACTCTGGCCAGTTACGCGACTCAGAGAACCATTTGAAATTTTCCCTCTTGTTGATCTGGTTGGAACTGTATGGAGCTCCATTGACATATGATGTCCAATACCCTAGTCAGCTTTACGAAAATAAACGACACTAAATCCAACATAATTCCAAAAAAATATTCCTATTCGCACAATAAACTGTTTCTTGTGTAAAGGAATAAAATATTTTATTAAAACCAAAATCGAGAGAATATATTATTATATCATTAGGTAAAAGATATTTTCAAAATATTTTTTCATATGAAAACTATATATTTTGTAACTGAATATGGTAAGTAGCATTACAAAGTAGCCATACAAACAAAATATTAAATTTTTATTTTATTTTAATTTAATTATTAAAATAATTTCAAAAATGTAATTTATATCATATCTAATTTTTTCTTTCCCCTAAAATATTTCGCTTGGGACTTTGAAAATAGAAAAAAAAGACATTTACCGATTTTTCTAATTTAAATCAATATTTTATGATATAATTTTTAACTTCATTTTATTCGTTTGAAATATTTTATTTGTTTAATTCAAAAATATATGAATAAAAATATTGTAGAACGAAGTTTTGGTAAAGAAATTTCAGAATTATTGATTAATAATTCAAAAAAATAACTGATAATACGTACATACAACATTTAAATACATGTACATATAAATAAATTAATAAATTAATAATTAAATAATTAAGTAAATAAACTTTATTTTATGTCTTAAATATTTTTTTAATAAATAATAAAATAAATATCTTTTAAATAAATAATAAAAAAATGTTTTAAAAGAATATTCGAAATTTCAGAATAACTTTCTAAGTAAATTTATGTTTTCTTGTCATAATAAACTATAAAAATTGATCATTTTCTATGTAGTTTTGTTAAAAGGTTAATTAATTAAGTAATAAATTATAATTATTGTAGAATCATTATTTTTTCTTATTTTTTCTCTAATTATTAAGTTATAATTTTATATTTTGTTTCATTTATTTTCATTCTGAAAACTTTTAAAGATTGCTATGTTTTGTCGCAAAATATCTTTCCTATTTATCATTAATAGTCATTAAACAAAATGATATATGAAAGAAAATTTTTTTGACTTTTATTAAGAACACTAATATAATTTTTGACCTTTTATCTCTTGTGAATTATGACCATTATCCGCTGTTTCTTTTGTTCCAACCAGTGCAGATATTCGAAATATATACAAGTAGAAATAAGCAAAATAGTATGAAGTAATATGATTAGAAAATTTATTTACACGAAAGAAGATAAAAGTCAAAAGATAAAATCAGGTCGAGAAAGAAGAAAGACAAGCAAATTATTAATATCAAAAATTATAATTTTAAAGTTCAAAAAAATCAAACAATTAATAACGAGTACAGATTTCAAAAACATTAAAATTAAAAAAAAATCGTTCAAAAGAAAAATTACAGTTTCAATCTAAATCTCACTTGAAGAGACTACTCCATATCTTTGAAGAGAACTGCATGAAATTTTATTACGATTGAAGGCAAATTAGGACTTTGCGTGAAATTGTTGTTTGTTGTGAGATTTGATGTATGCGAATGGCTATGATTGTTGTAAGGCGTGTTTCGTTATGTTCTGACACCAATTGCAATGGAAAATGAGAGTGAGTGGATATCTATCTTTCATTAACTAAATAAATTAATAAACACACATAATCTGGAAAATTTATTATTTAGTATAAGGTTGTTTCAGGATTGTTGGTATTAGTGGTATGAAATAAATAGATTGTTTTCCGGAGTTCCAAATCAGTAATAAGTATATTTCCGTACCAGTAAAAATGTGTCAACTGAAATCATTAACATGAGATTGGCTGAACAAATGTTGATTTTATGTTTAGACTGCTACTAAACATTCATCGGGTGAAAACTCACTATGCGAGTGGTTTAGTTGTCGGTAGTTTGATGGAAATTCATTGGCGAGAGTGCCATGTGAGACGAATTTCCAGAACCGACTAAACCAGAAAATCCGATAAATGATTAGTGCTCCGGTTGGATGCGTCGCAGCTAATGTTATGGAAATCAATTTGTTGATTTTCTCGATGCGATAAAAATCCACTGACATTGACTGGTACGGGATACTTACATAATCGATTGGGACGGTAGAAATCTATTATTTCGACCTATAGTCGACATATTATGTGTTTGCATAGTGGTACAGGTAAAAACATACATAAAAATAACATTGTCGTGCTTTAAACAAAACATACTCACTTGTTACAGGAAATGAAAGACTGATTAATTAAATTAAACTCTTGATAAAGGTTACACACAAAAATTCGAACTATCAGTATGACATGTTGTTGTATTTATCATTTTAAGAAATAGTTACTGTTTCAATTCCATTGAAATCATTTAAAGATACTTGAGTCGCAAAAACGAGAAATTATGAAATTGTCGAATAAAGTAAATGAATTAGAAGAAACAAATACGTTTTTAATGACGATTTTGGAAAAATATCAAACTCTTCCACCAGTTTTCGATCCGAATTTATTGAGGAAAGATAAACAATTAGCTATAGAGAGAGAATTCTCAATCAAATCGACGAAAGAAAAAACACTCGAATATCGATTCGACACATTGCGAAACGACACTAAACGACTCATTCGAAGAAAATAACAATCGAAATTCATATCGATGGTCATCCGATTCTTCGTCCTTCAAGAAATCCGATTACATTTCCGAGCGATTTCCACCGAAATGAGACCCAAATGTTGTCTGGTGCGATCGAATTTGAATTTGACAAGTTCTGGTGGATTGTGTCCCGTTTAGCGAACCAATTTTATCCAATACGTCACTAATGCGATCGGAACTGTGGTCTCCAACGTTGTATTTCGGATAAACAACACATTGTCTCCAAAGATGACTGGTTGAATTTCAATGAATTGATTAATTCAATCAATAAGTTAATATATATACATTAATTAAAATGTAGGATCACTACAACGATCATTTATTTTTTATTATTTGATCGACTTACACCATTATTAATCATAAAACAATGAATCTATCAACCTGAATTATTTCAGTTTTTTCTCAGAACAAGGACAAATATTACTCTTCCTATTTCAAGGTAACTGTAGCTAATTCAATCTAACTAATTTTCTATTGTTATTTATTGTTAATTATTGGGTTTCAGATTAAGATCAAAATTCATCACTACATTTTATTTTTACTACAGCTTCCATTATACAAAAACAAATTTACAAGGAACAATATTTTCAATTTGTATAAATCAGATTTTAAAATTTTAAATATTAATATAAATATCGAAATAAGTAATTTTTATTTTGGTATGTTTTTATAGATTACATTTTATCTTTTTAATATTTTTATTAAATATGATTTTTAAAAATTTAATTATAAAATATTTTTAATGGGATTCTAATGTAAAATTAATTTCATAAAATATTTATTCTTTTTTTTTATTGTTAAGACATTATTTAAAATATTTTTTTAATTTAAATTCGCGTGTAAAACTAATTTCATAAAATATTTCTTTTCATTGTGATTTTTAAAACATTAATTATAAAAGTATTTGTTATTATAAATTTCATTGTAAAATTATTTTCACAAAAATATTTATTTCCGTTTTTCCGATTTTGAACTTCAATTATAAAAATTAATTTTAATTTTAATTTTCCTTTTCAAATTGATTTTCTACAAACTTATCTAAAATTATTTGAACTTATTTTAACTATATATATGTGTTTACATTTTAAATATTCAAAAATTTAAAGTTCACCAAAAACTCATTACATCAATTATTGCTAGTTTTAACAATATTAATTCTATCTATTAGTATTATTATTGTTATTTATATTTTTTCAAAGTATAATGTAGACTCACTGATGTCGAAAAACCTGTTAGTCTAGTTTATACTATATATATATATATATA
>MQRK01218958.1:0-16020 GCA_001938485.1 Girardia tigrina
TTTTTAATTTTTAAAAATATTTAACAAGCAAATTAATATAAAAATATTTTACCCTTTAAATTAAAAAATAATAAACTATTCAGGCGAGATAAAAAATTAAAATTAACCCCTCATACTACTAATTTTCGTTTATTATTCAGATCAGACAACACTAAAGGTCGATAGCAGACGTGATCATTCTGTTGAATATACGTTGCACAGTTCTCTCAGATATTTGAAAAACTTCAACTCCGACGCTGTAGCATATTTTGCGGCAGTTGTTTTGGTATTGATTATGGAATTATGCACTAATTTTTTCAAAAATTTTTGTGAAACCTGATTTTTTAGGATCTTCCAAAATGTCTATTTACATCTCTTACGTCTCCATATGGACGATATTTCAGTTGTCTTGCTGTTAAACAAAATTTGACTTAAACATTCGTTCCACATCCATGCGTACTGTAGACATGGCTGAAAGTATATTTTTCTAGGCGGGAAAAAATGAATAAGGAATACAAAAGATTATAATTATATCCTATGAAAAAATCTGAATTGCTGATTTAAATGACTATTAAATAAATCATATCAAAAATGACTGTTTTAAATGATTGAAATTTTTTTCGATAATTTCATTGAAATTTCTCGAGCTTTGGATTTAAATTTTGTTTAAAGTTTGAGTGAAATTTATTTTCAAACGTTAATTATTTGAGATTCTTTTAGTCGATGTAGTGATCACAATTAATTAATTTAATTAATTATTAATTTAATTTTAACAATCAAAACTTAATAACAAAAAAAATGTGTAAAAATGCGAAATTTAATTTTTAAAAAAACAATGGAGTGAATCGATAACATTAGAACAGGAAAAAGTATCGGAAATTAAATTTTAAAAAAATTAACATTTTAATAATGTTGTTTGAATAATATCAATTTGGTCCGTACTTTCAAAAAAAATATATCTTTTGTGATTGTAAATAAAATCTTTGTACAGATTTAGAATGTTTTTCTATTTTGACCAATTTTCTCAACAAATCCTTTATCGAATTTAATGAAATTCAATTGAAATTTCTGAGTGAAATTCGAAAGATTGGTCATGACCATCTACAAAGGACTAACAATCGACGATATTATCGAATGTTTCACTGATCCCTCGAACAAAACCGACAGTCAATTGTTGAATATTTTCTTGTACACCTATCGGAATTATTCGCCTGTAATCAACGTTTTTGACTCGAAAATGCATTCGATTCCCGAATCCGATCAAACTTTCCAATCGTCAAATTTCAGCAACAATCACACCAACTCGACCAGTGGGAACAGCGTTAGTTTACTCAACCAGTCGCCCGTGGCCGACTTCAATTTGTCTCATTTGGATCAATCGGCGGCCAACAACAACGGTAACAACCTCACCAATCATATCAACGGCAACTCGATCGCCCTCAAGTCAAATCAACTTCGTTCCGGAGCTGTCGGGCAAGATGGCGGCCCCCACTATATCCCAACGCCATCCGAAACCGGTAGGGTATTTTTATTTTTGAACGGTTGCTCGCGAAACATACTCCAGGGTCACTGGTCGGTGATTGGGCCCGTGGAGTCCCCATTGAGTTGGCGCACCGTCCCCACTTCAGTCGAATATCAGTTTAACTTTTAAATTTGTCGAACATTAATTACTTGAAATATTTTTGAACGTTAGTTGCTGATTAATTGAAGTTTTGTCAAACTTTGATTTATTTAAAAAATAATCAAACTATTATTTTGAATTTTTTATTACAAATTTTACTGAATCAGATAAATAAATTACAACTCGATGAGTAAACATTTCATCTCAAAAATAAAATAGGCTCAGGACAAACGCAATATCCTTAATTTCAATTCTCACACTGTCACTATATCGTTGCTACTGTTTGGTCTTCGGAGCCACCTGCAGATCGAGCTGAACAAATAGTTTCCAAAAAACTTATTTTTGTCGTAGGAGACATATGGCAATTTACGTTTAATCCATTTTATTACATTCACAGAGATAAAGGGTTACTCAAACTACAAATACCTTTAGGTTCGTCTTTCACAGTGATATCTTTAGAACAAAATTTTTCACACTAATTTTGAACTGTTCTATCAGCTACCACTCCGTCATCGCGTACACTGCATTTGTTTTCGGCTGTGGCTGCAGCGTTGTTGCCTTGTTTAAATTTCTAAGGCATCACATGGTGAAATTGATTATTTTGATTCTCAATTTGGAGGTATAAAATAATACTCTTACTCCCTCCATGATGATTATAAAAATTTATTCATAAAAATTTATTTTTAAATGTCGTAATTTTGTTTATACAAAAATTGCTTTTTTTTAAAAAATTGAAAATCATTTTAATATTAGTTAATTAAATTTTATCTGAATACCGTATTTCTTCTCATAGAGCGACATGTCGGTCTATTGTTGCGAATGGCTGTCATCATGTCCGTCTAATTAGGTGCTGTCGCTGTAATTTTTCAAATGGTTTTCACATGTCGGTGTTCGGAATTTAAATTTCAGTTCTTTTATTATAAATCATCTCCAGTTTATAGTTTTCTTGCTGTCGCTTCTGGGAAAAAAAGACAATAAAGGACACAAGCTTTTAAATGTAGTCCTGGGGTGGCTTTTGGTAAACAGTTGTGGTACGATGCTGTACAATGTTGTGTCGAATTTGTTGAAACAAGGCTTTTAAAAACTTCATTTTCAACTTTTCACCAACCGCTGTTTTACGGTTATAGATTGCTCTGGCTTTATCCATCAAACGACTGCGAGAAACCAAGATTTTCTTCTTAATATATTCTTCCACATATCACACCAATAATTCCTCCTCTAATTCTGTTGAAGTCAGTTTCCTTACTCCATCAAATAGACACACTCTCTTGCTTTTCTGAGGAAGTATTTGAGTCACATCTTGTAATTCCTTTTCTTGTTTCCTTCAGTCAATGATGACAGATCGACTAATTTCAAAATGCTTGGTGCAGAGCTGTTGGAAGTCTTCTTGGCATTCTCGAATACACTTAAATTGAATCCAAGTGTGTATGAAGTTCTTTAACGACGATTGTTCGATTCCATTCATCTTTACCTGCAATGTTGACGATGTCCATTGGTAAAACGCAACAATGACTTAATATCAATCTGACATATCAGAAAGCAAATGGTAGATGACTGTACATGCTTTTAGCTTAGAAGCACCAATCAGTAGAGGCGTAAAGTGAGATTATGGTAGATGTAAGGTGGTGCGTTACATACACACACTTTATTACTTACTGCTGCACAACCTCATCCCATGGTAAATAGAAGATACAGTAAGTTGGATAACTCGCCCGCCATCCACTGTGTGTGTAGCTGGTGATAGGGCCAAATGATTATTGGTTGATTATTTATTTTTTAAATGGTTGTTACCAAGCTTGTCTCATAGAGCGACATGTCACTCTAATTAAGCAATGTCGGTCTATTGTTTCGAATGATAGTCATCATGTCGTTCTAATTAAGCACTGTCACTATATTAGAAGAATTACGATAATTCAAATTTTAAAGTATTTCTAAATAAATATACCATCAGTATTGGCTGAAATGACACTCAAAAAGAACAAGTACCAATAGCATACAATATTCAAGCATAAGCGTTTGAAAATATTTACCGCTGTCTCGTTCAATACTTTATTTTTGCTTTACAAAACTTATTAATTGTTTTCAAAAACCAATAAAATATCTAATGTTTTATTTCTGACTTCAAATTTTCACAAAAAAACTATTCAAGAGAAACCTTTTTAACAGAACTCAAAAGATAAAACACAATTATTAATAACTATTCCTGTTATCTTGAAGGATACTACATCATCTACTAAGATCAAACCTAATAATACCTAATCTTTCATAACTTTAATGACAATAACTTCTGCCACAGAAATAATACATTAGAAAGATTAGAAAAAGCTCTATAATCTTAACTAATTCTTTTTCTTTGAACAAACTAAGTTCCAATTTGCTACAACAAGTGAGATTATAAATTAATACTGAAAACCCGAAAGTATTAAATATATTTTTGAAATATTAAGATGAGGATGTCGAATTAAAAAAAACTAATTAGTCAAAAAGTCCAAATATTTTTTCAACAATATTATTAAATTATATTTTTATTTTTTTCGTGATTTTTTCATGATAATTTTTTTGTTTGGCATGATATTTATTAACGAAGGTTGTTTGACTAAAAGACCATTATGGCTTCTTGATGAAAAAGTTTATAAATTTATATATTTTATATTATCAGAAAATAATATATATATATATACTAATTAAATAGTCATAAATTCTTATAACACCTTTTGGTGATGAAGAAGGTAAATTTGTGTCAAAGGTTTTGCGAAACTAAAATGCAAAAATTTTTCTTATTTTAAATTCGAAATTATTTTTATTAATTATGGGAAATTCGAATTGGTCTTAACTCTTTTGTATACTGAAGGGTCTTAGGAATTTGAAAATTTCATCAAAAGATATAATAAAAATAAAGTATTTGAATTAATGCTTGTTACTCAAATTCTCAAAGTTCGAAGTATATTTAGCAGCTAATATTTTACTCGATATCGGTAATGTTCAGAGTTAGATTATCAATTTTCGTGTAATGAGTGTGATACCATCTACATTATGAAAACATCACATTTCCTCATCAAATTAATTCAAGATTACACTTGAATTTATGGTAGTAGTAACATTTTTGAACATAGAAAATACGAAAAAGTAAATTCGAAATTAAAAATTTTAAAGTTCTATTTTCAATATTTGGAAATTATTGAGAAAAGTTTATATGTGGAGCGCTATTAATTAGGTCCTATAATCCTAAAATTCACATACAACCGACCCTCCTTACAATAAGTTAGTTAAAATTTCATCTATCCAAATAGCTTATTTAAAAAATTCAAATTTCATATTATTATTTTTAAAATTAAAAAACAAAGTAAATTCACAAATCCAAAAACCACACAAAAATGGAAATATGTGTTCTCAATGAGAAGCATCACCACTGAAACGATAATTGATATTTTCGTCAACAATTGGTTAGTCAGATTTGGTGCACTAAAGCGTATCCTTACGGATCAGGGCCGCCAGTTCGAAGCCAAAATTTCACCGCATAACTCAAGCGATTGGGCATCCAACGACTGAGGACAACCGTATTCTACCCTCAAACAAACGAGGTGGTAGAACGGTTCCACCGTACACTAAAAAACTCACTAAGGATAATGGCAGACAACAAGAATTGGACAAAACAAATGTCCATAATCCTCTTGGGATGGCAGAACATCCCAAGCAGTCGACTTGGAGTCTCACCAGCACAGATGTTGTTCGGTTCCAACACCTCACTCATTAACGATCTCGTATTCACCGCATGTCCCAGTAACGACGAACATTTGGAATTGGCCCGACAATATTTTCGCAACTTGGACACTACTCCATTTACACAGGGGGCGTACAAGGTCTATATTCCAAAGGAACTCATCAGCTCCGAATTTGTCTAATTAATCCGAGAACAACCCACCTCTTTACAACCTCGGTACACTGGTCCACATCGACTAATTAACATTGACGAAATTTCAAAAGTTGTAAAAGAGAAGGAAATGAAAATTTGTTTAAATTTATATGTAATATCATTAAAAATAAAATAATTATGAATTCTCGTTCGAATTTTGAAAACAATTTAAATGCATCTGACACTCTCAACTACTTAATTATAAATATTCAAATCAAAATGCGACCTGGTGATAATACAATAATAATAATATAAAGTATTCGTCCTTTTACTCATTCCTTTATCTATCGATAACGAATCAAATGATTCTTTTCGGCCATAAATTTTTAAAAATATGTTTAGATTTCTGTTCTTGTGGATTTTATATTTAAATATTTAAATAGGAACCTTACAATTATAAATGGATAGAAACCCTTCAATTGAAATGTGGCCATTGTATAGAATATATATATGAGCTAACAAACATCTGCTACATGAGAGGACAATTATGGTTCAATTCTGTACTCGTAATCATATATTTTACTTCTTATTTTACAAGTTTTATGCATTAGTGTTGAAAATATGGATAAAAAGTCTAAATATAAATTTACATACTTTTAAATAAATATAAATGCATATATTATAATAAAATTTTTGATTTTTAGAAGCAGAAAAGTTATATTTTTTGCTTAGTTAAAGTTAAAAAAAAGTTAAAATATAAAATCATGTTTTACAAAAATATGGATTTAATTTTCAGAAGTAGAATTTTAAATGCAAAACCAGTTTCAAAAAGTTGATGGTTTGTAACTATTTTATTGAGGGCTGTTATGGCCGATCCCTGGGTTGCCCTAAAAACCGGTCTGTGGTAGTAGAGGGACGCAAGGAAACTGAACCATGGAGCACGGTCTCATTGTGCTGCATTGTAAATAAAATATGTTTATCTAGAAAAATTTAAGTGACAAAATTCAATCGCAAATCAGATAGTTATTCGTAACAAAATTAATTTTGAATCAAAAGGTTTTTTACATGTGAAAAAATAATGTTCAAAAAATATATCGAGTAAAAAAGTGAAAATTAATCGAGTCAATTTTATTTGTTCTGATCTTGACCAATCGGAGCGAGTATTTTACATTTTCGGCCTATCAAACAGGCACACACACATTTGACATATACATCATCGAATTCGAATGATGAGAATGTGTTCAAAATGAACATTATTTAAATTATTTTAAATTTTCTTTCTTAATTTTTATTATATCTCTATTCATACATCAGCATATCTATATATAAGGAAAGCAAGCGACGGATGATAAATGTTTTTAAGACATTGTCATTCGATTTCTTTTTAAATTAACAATAATATTAATTTGAATTGTTCCGATGGAAGATAGACTTTTAATTTATTCCGGTGGAGGAAGGAATCGACTTATAAATATTGATGACAATAATAAATATAATTAATTTAATCTTAATCCCGAACAAGAACATTATTATTTTTTGTAAAATAAATAAAAAGTGTAATTGATTTCATAAATATAGAAAATTCCTTCAATGATTCTATGTAAACAACATCAGTTTAGTAATTTAGGTCTTTGGTAGTTTTACAAAATAAAATAAAGTATTTTTCCTATAAAAATAACACCTTGATATGCTTTCAAAAATTAAAAAATTTACAAGCTTTCCAAATGTCGATTTGAGTTTGAAAATGCTTACAAATCTTTTGTCATTTGTGACAAAGAATATCCTGTAACAAGAAAATTTGGCGTTTAAAGAAAGTTCTATGTTATGTCATTTTCTGACAAAATATTACTTGAATTTCGTATTTAAAGCAATATATAGCAATTTTCATTAATTATATATATATAATACAAATAATGTAGATTCACGAAACAATTAGGAATAATAATAATCATCATCATCATAATCATAATAATAACAAGTGTAAATGACTTAAGATCCGTTTATTTGTTGGTTTGGTATCTAATACAAGGTTGTCAACTAAATTTTTTCCAATGCATTTGTCCTTGTATCTGGAGATCTATGACCGCTAAGAAATCCAAATTTGGTGTGCATATTGTATGATTAATACACATTATAACTATCAAAAGTTTATTAATATTTATTTCAGTTTACATAATAAAAATGCAATAAATTAAAAATTGTTTATTTAGAGTAATACGATATTACAATATTTTGGCATCTTTCAAAGTAAACTATGAATTTCAACAGAAAAGACGTGAGAAAGCTTATTTTCTATTGTTGGAAGAGTAAATTATCAGCTGTAGACATTGCAAAAGAGATAAACAATACACTGGGAGAAGGAACAACTACATCACGTACATGTTCCAACTTGGTAAAGAAATTCGAGAACGGTAACTTCGAGGTAAATGAAAAAGTTCGCCTTGTGCGACCTTCTTATGAGGTGGCGCAGATATAGAACAAATTCTAGAGGAAAAAAAATTTGCCACAACGAGATTCATTGGTAAAGAAATTGGAATTAGCCACGAAGCAGTGCGTCAGAATCTCATGAAAATGAACAAACATTACCTCGCCAACGTGTGGGTTCCACATGTTTTAACAGAAGCTGCAAAGGAAAAGAGAATGTCTGTGTGTGAAAAACTGCTTGCTATGTACCATAGCAACAATTTCCTGCACCGTATAGTGACTGTGGATGAGATGTAAGTATTTTTGGAGAATACATTCTCATATACTCACAAATCTTTGCGTGGAAGTGGCGATGAGCCTGCTACAGAATCCAAAGTGAGGTTAACTACTAGGAAGCATCTGGCTACCATCTTCTGGGATTCGAAAGGTGTGATCTTGATGGATGTGTTAGAAAATGGATAAACCATGACGGCAACATACTACTGCAGTTTGCTGGAAAAGCTGAAGACAGCTATCCTGGTAAACCGACGACGAAAAACCACGGACGGTTTTTGGTACCTTCTTCAGGACAACGCATGTCCATATATGGCACATCTGACCCAGGCCAAGATTGCCGAAATGCATCTAAACATCCTGCCACATCCCCTATTCGCCGGATCTGGCTCCTTCAGACTACTATTTATTTTCACCAATGAAAGGAGCTTTGAAAGGTCAGAACTGTGCATCTTCTGAGGAGGTTCAGGAGAAACTTCATGAGTGGTTGAAAGTTTGGATCCTTCTTCGAGAATGGTATCAAAGATTTGCCAGGACGTTGGCTGCTGTTTTGAACACTTAGCAGATGATGATGAATGATTGGACATTATATTTGATAGTTTTTGTTATTTTCGGAAATAACTTAGTTGACAACCCTGTCTCATTTTATTTATATTTAATTTTTCATATCATTATTTTTACTACGGATGTCCTTTGTAGTTTAATTTAGTCTTTGTAATTTTTTTGGTTTTCGACCCTTCAAAAGAATTGTAAGAGAAATTTATTCCTTACGAACGATTATATCAATATAAAATGAAATTATTTTAACATAACTCATATCTAAAGAAAGAATTAGAAACCAAACACACTGGATATACAATTATGAATGATTAGAAATTTCACAATGAATCATCAATCTCAATATCAATGAATTAGTAACAAAATTACACATTTTCATAGTGAAAGTCGATCGGAGTACAGAAAAAGTAATATATTAAACTGTTTTTGATTCATAAATGATCCACCAAGCACTTAGTTGAATATTATTATACATTGTTTCAAGTTTTCTATCAATATCCTTGTAAGGATAAATAATTATATGATATTTATATTATCTTTATTATGCTAAATATATTACAATAATGGATCCAGAATATTCAAATTAATCTCTTGAATTTGTTTTAATATTATTATAACGTGTGTAATTTTTAAATAATAAATATATATTTTCTATTTTGAAATTGTTAGTTTATTATTATGGAATCCACTCACAATACTAGTAATTATATTTTGTATCATATTTTTAGAAAAGGACGTCCGCAAATTTTACAACACCACAAAATATACGAGGGAAATACCAAATATTGGTATAGACAATAAGGACGGTTTATCGGACAATAGGCGTTATTTCCGATTATACGCCCATGATCGTGAAATTGTCTTTATATATTTGCTTCCAATCAACGTTACCAAAATTGAAAATAACAATTTTAAGAAGGCTGTGGAATGTTTTATAAATCACTAAACGTTTTACGCTTTTCATAAAGCTTTTTATGAAAAAAAGCTTTTTACAAAACAGTATTCAAAGTTAAATCCAAATTTAACGTTAACATAACTCCAAAAATTTTATTGATTATTTGAAAAAAAATTAAAATTAAAAAAAATAAAATAAAAATTTTAATGATTGACGCATTTATTGATTTTAAAATTTCAACTTATATTTTTACGATCTTAAAAATTACATTTTAAAATTTATGTTTTTATACTTTAATTTCTTTTACTTACATTTTAAGAATTTTTCTTGTAAAAATTACATTTACATTTTACAAGTTTTAATTATATTAATAAAAAATTTATATGATGTCCGAAATCCTAACGATATTGTATAATTTGATTTTTTTAACAAATAAAAAATTAAAAAAAAATTTTAATTTTCTAAAAAAATGACAATAAATTCCAAAAGAAAATCTTACACCATTGTTTCATATCAGAGGAAGGTTTTTTAACGTCATTCTCAGCTTTGATTATTGAAATTTCTTTTTCAGTTAAATGAAATATTTCATGTTGAGAGAAATGATTTACAACGTCCAAGACATTTATATCGATAAGGTGTACCTTATGGGGAGGTTTCACTGTATTGATTAGATATCACTTCAAATTTTCGGAGGTTACTATTCGATAATCAAATAAAAAAATATTCCTTTTTTTTAATTTCTCGTTGATCAATTATAGATTGATAGATTGTCTATGGATTTATCTTATCAACAATTGTTTTATTTTATTATTTTCACAAAAACAATGACAAATTGCAAAATAAATTTATTATTTTTAAATTGTTTAATTATTTACTTAATTTATTTACATTTACTTTTAATTTAATACTTTATTTATTTTTTTCTTTTACATATTTAATTTATTTTTTAATTTATTTAATTATCTTACTTTAATTTAATTAATTAATTTATTTAATATTTTAATTTAATTGCTTTAATTACTTTATTTAATTTTACTTTTAATTACTTAATATTATAATATAATTACGAAAATGGGCTCAAGTCAGTGACAAAGGAAATCACAACACGAACACCATAGAGAATAAACTTAATGTTTTACGACGACTTGGAGAAGAATTTGGTGGATGTTTTAGTGGTGAATCCAGGGGCACAAGGATCGATCGTAAACGGATCCGAGAATGGCGAGAGGAAAAAATGAACTGGTGTAGGTTACACAGTGGTATTTCCAAATTCATGAATACCGCTGCAATAAATTATCTATTGAATTTCGTAAATCCCAAAACTATGTATTCATCGTTTCGCACACGTGGGCTACTTTCGATATTGGCCTGTTCTATCTGTTTTAATATAAATTCAAGTTTTGAAATGTAACTTTTTACTACAAATTTCATGTAGAATAAGAGTACAATAATCTAATATTGCGTATATATTTGCATAATGTCTGCCAATAACATTTTCCGATTACACACCCTGCGTTTCAGTTTGCAAGAAAACTTAGTTCCTTATCACCTAGGTTTTCCGGATAAACGCCCAGGGCGTGTTCTCAGAAAAATACGGTCAGTTATAATTTTACTTTACTCAATTATTCCGCAACAGTCATTTTCTTAAATATTAAAACTCAGAAGATTTATTTAAAAATACTTTGGATTCATTATTATATCATATGTATAAATAGAAATATGATATTATAAAAGTTCATATAAATCTAATTATCCTCATAAATCCTTTAGATATAAAATACTTTCTTTAGAGTAAACGCAACTCTTCTTTTCATGTTTCGGTTTTATTCCTATTCTATAATCTTGAGTCAAATTGACATATTTAATAGCTCTAAATTGTAACAATTATCATTTCTTTTTGAGAATTTATTGAGTTTCATTGCTTAAATCTTAGCCGACTACTTTGCTTCCAATTTGTAAAATTATTATAAACTAATGAAGACAAACTTATAAAGATTTTCGGTAATAATTATTTCCAGAAACATATTTAGAATTCGTTATTCTTCATTTACCGATAATTATTAACAACGAATAAAATAAAAATAAAAACTTTATTAAATCGTAAAGAAATAAAAAATATAATAAATATATTATATAATAAATATATATAAACTAATCATTAAAAGTCAAAATTTTTGTAAAAAATACTCTGATATCCATTAAATTTTTCTTTGAATTTTTTTCAAATTTCAATTTAATAATATATTTAACACATTTGGGCAAACAAATGATCAATGAAACTCTTTCCACTTGTGGCTCGAGGCATTTCCAACCCAAACTGATAATCATTAGAAGAGAAAAGATAAAACTTCTGCGTTATCTAATCAATCAAATTATGATTTAATTCTAATAAAATTTAATTTTAATTTTAAAATTTCATCATTTTTTTTTCAAATTATTTTTTGATATTATTTGTTAACTGTTCTGTCTCTGTTTATATGTACAAAACATTGATAAAGTAAAAATTAAGGTGTCAAAATACTTCAAGAAATAACTTTACACGTTCTTCTTTGAGAGTATACGTTCTTATTTTGACAAACAATCATTGAAAACAACAGAAAGATTCTATTTAAAAAAATATATTTGAAAACTGGAATTTTTTTAAAACTACTCTATAAAACTTTATGACACATATTTCTTGTGGAATAGCGCTTAGAGTCCCAGATTTAAAAAATAATGTCTCTTAGTGATCAGTAAGTTTAATTATCTTTTATTAGAACGATGACAAACGATGAAAGACTTTCTGAGAGTCATAATGACTCTAAATGTGATTGTAATAAACATTCAAACGAGACTTGTTTAAATGTTCTTAATACTCTATACAGAACTTTATTTACACTATCACAGTTACTTCACCTTTGGATTTAAGTTAATGCTGGTTGGTCCTCATACCTTCCCATTCAGCATCCTCACTCTTTATCTTTCCTCTGACCCTCAAGGTCCTCTCTCCCAACATTTCCCTTCTCGGGCGTCTCTCGCCGACCGATTCCCTTATCAATGATCGGTGACTGACGATACTACTATCTGTAACTCTTTTCCATCGTGACACTACGAGCATTAATAAAATTGTTAAATAATCATTGAACAGGAAAACCGTACGAAGGAAGATATATTGATTCATCAAAATTCTAACATGAATTATATAAGATAACTATTAAGAAACACGTAATATTAATGTAATAATCAAAATAACTAAATGAGGAAGAAAATTAAAATAATAATTCGCATATACCTTGTCGATAGTTGAGAATTAAAACACGCGTAAATCGTTTGCAAAATGTGGAAAATAGTGTGTTTTACTTTCAGCAAATAGTTTGTCAAATTGGCGTGTCAAAAAATGTGCGTAAAATTTGTGTGAATTCATGATTCATGCTGAATCATCACTAATTAATTAATTAATTTAATTAATTAATTAAGGATTTTTTTACTTTTATTCTTCCATAGGATTTCTACAGGGTTTTCCGAGGTGTCTGTCAACGGGACAATGTTACAGTACTTTCGAGGGGCCTTCCTTTCCATTCTCCTCACTCTGCTCTTATTTGAGGCTTATTTACACATAACGGAGATAATCGAATTTAACTACAGTGGAACCCCGTTATAACGAACACCGTTATAACGAAGGAATTTTGTAGTCCCTGTCGCATTCTACATGTTTCAATGTATTTTCCCTCCCGTTATAACGAACCCCGCTATAACGAAAACCCCGTTATTGCGAAGAAAAAATGGCCCAAAATGTGGAAAATTGACCTCGTTATAACGAAGTCAATGCTGCTCATATGGAAGCAACCATATGAATAAATTGCATTTCTGGGTGTGTGAATTTTCAGTAATAGAGACGTCAGTGTCTGTCGTCAACTGACAGAGACAAAAATATCTTGTTCAATCAGAATAAGGTTTGAGTGGATTAGTGAAGGATAGATTGTTGTTATGGCTTAGCTCATGTTTCTTAATTGAGACAGGAGGGTAGGATAGGTTTTCTTTGCTGTGTCTACGGGTTTGTCTGGTTAGCCTGTCTCGATTATTTAAGAGATGTTGTGTTTGACGAGTGCATTATTTTCTGATTGCAATGGACCAAAGTCGACCACGTAAAAGAAAAGCATTGGTTTCTGAGCATTAAAAGCATTGGATAGACTTGAAAGAGAAATTCTCAATATTAGAAGATGTGGACAAGGGGATAAAGAAAAATGAAATAGCCTCTCACTACAACATCCCTCCTAGTACTCTCTCCACCATCATCAAGCAGAGAGAGGCTATTCTCTCTGAATGGGAAAAATGTGGATCTACAGGACGCAAAAAACTGCGCTCAAGTCCAGTCGAAGATGTTGAGCATGCTTTAGAACATGGTTTACCCAGCAGCGGGAGTTCAATATTCCAATCTCTGGTGTGATTCTTGCAGAGAAAGCGAGGGAATTCACATGTGCTTCGAAATTTCCAGACTTTAAAGCAAGCAATGGCTTCTTGGATCGCTTCAAAAAGAGACATGGATTGACGTCCCGTACTGTGTCTGGAGAAGCTATGGGAGCTAATGAAGACGCTGCTATCGCATGGAGACAAAATGTATTCCCGACCTACCTGCAGCGTTACAATGAAAACGACATCTACAACGCTGATGAAACTGGTTTGTTTTACCAATGTCTTCCCAACCAAACACTTGCTCTGAAAGGTGAAAAATGCATTGGTGGAAAAATTAGAAAACGCAGAGTTACCATACTGTTCTACATGAATATGACAGGAACAGACAAAAGAAAATTGGCAACTCTCAGAAACCACGCTGCTTCAAAAACATCAAAAAAGAATCTCTCCCCGTTACATATTGCAGTAACAGAAAAGCGTGGATGGATTCTGAGACATGGAAACAGTGGTTGAGCAAATTTGACGCCGATATGATGTGAGCTGGAAGAAAAGTGCTATTAATTGTGGATAATGTATCTAGCCACAAGGCCTTAGCAGTCACAAACCTGCATGCCATTGAGCTTACTTTCCTACCTCCCGCAACAACCAGCCATATCCAACCTCTAGATCAAGATATTATAAAGACCTTCAAGACGATATACAGATCCAAAATTCTTCGCCGTCTTCTCCTTTGGGTGGAAGCAAAAAAGGATCTTCAGTCGTTTGGCATCACAATCTTTGACTGTATTCAACTTTCGTCTCGTGCTTGGAGTGAAGTGGATACACAGACAATCGTCAATTGTTTTCATCATGCTGGTTTCCATCCGACCCATTTCCAGAAACAATTGATAATTCTGCTACTAGGGACATCTGAATCCACTCTAAATGAGACTAGGAACATTTTCACATTCCTCGCCAACAACTTTGGAATGGACGGCTGCTCGGAGGACTTCTTAGGAGTGGACGAACTTGTGTCAACGGAAGGTATCCTTCAAGATTCCGAGATTCTCGAAAAGGTTGGTAAATACTGTAACAGCATGTTTTAGGGCTCCATTAGAGCAGAAGGAACGGACTGATATCGGTGGAGACACTCTAAATCTCGATGATTTGGATTCTCTTCCGACGAGAAAAGAAATAACAGAGGCAGTGAAGCAGTTGAAGAGTGGGACAGCCGCGGGATCTGATGGATTGATCCCTGAAATCTATAAGTGGGGGGGGTGTGAAAATACTAACCCTATTGGAGGAGTGCTTTAGGAACATATGAAACGGATTAGAGGCATTCCCATCTAGTTGGAGAGAGGTCAAAGTGGTGGTTCTTTTCAAATGGAAAGGCTCTCGAAAAGATCCAAATAACTACCGAGGCAATTTTCTTTTAGATGTAGGAGGAAAGTTTCTAGCCAGAATCATCGCGAACCGAATCACTCCGATCACCGAAGCGATACTGGACGTGTGGCAGTATGGATTCCGGCCGGAAGAGGAACTCAGTTGGCTATAAGTATCTTGAGGAAATTGCAGGAGGAAGCGCGATACAAGAACATTAATATGTATGTTATCTTTATCGACTTGGAGAAGGCATTCGACAGGGTCCCCCGGGAGTCTCTCTGGAGCTGTTTAAAGAGACTAGGGATAAGGGGGCGAATGTTAGAGATCATCAAAGCTTTCAATGAGGGATTCGAAGGTTCTATAGGTGATGAAACCTTCAACATGGATAAAGGAGTGCGTCAAGGTTGTGTTTTAGGGCCGCTCCTGTTCAATATTGTATTCGACATGATTGTGAAAAGAGCAATATTGAACGGTCTCTCTGGAGGAGTGTTGATGAAACATGAAGATGGAAGCTTCCTTGAGATCAACAGACTAGCCTATACTGACGATCTCTGCCTCATCGACATGGACTGGAACAACTTGATAAATAATTTGAACATTTTAAATGCATCCTTTTTAGATTTAGGTCTCAAAATTAACATCGGTAAAACCAAAGTTTTGAAC
>MQRK01218966.1:8074-18181 GCA_001938485.1 Girardia tigrina
AAAACTTCATTCATGAAAATAAACGAAAAGATTGCTATTTAATACAGTGTATAAATTTGTAGATAATCGTAAGTGGTTTTTTGCAAAAAAAATTAGAAAAAATTAATTTTTTTCAAAAATTATTTTATCAAATTGTATTGTCATCGGAACCAAGCCTGTATAAAAAATTCAGCTCAATTGGATGACTGAAAGTGGTCGAAAAATCGATCGCAAGATTTACAAACAAACAGACAGACAGACATACAAGAAAGTAAGTTAAGAAAAACGTGGTAAAAACAAAGATGATTTTTTTTATATAATTTCTGCACAGCTGTTACAAAGTTCTTTACAATTTAATGAAAAAGATAAAATCCTAATTCATAACACAGTGATTTTAGGTAAACAGTGAGACAATTTTATATCCTCACAATCGTCAGTTGAAAATATATGATTTAATATATTTATTTTATGTGAAGATATAAGTACAGCGTAGATTATTGTTTTTCGAATATAGATATTATGGTTCGATTTTTCGTATTTTCAAATTGGTTCTCGACTCCTCGTCGTTTATTGCACTTGTGATTCTTTTTATAACTATATATCAGGAACGTGATAATGATATTGTTGGGGTATATAAGGGTGATTGTAAAGGCAATTAAAAAAACGAAAACAAAACGATGATTTCTTTTTATAAAAATATTTATTTATTAAATACAATATTACACAGGTTGAATTCAAGGTAATTTTAAAAATAACTTAACCTTATGTTATGATTTTATAGATTGCGATAATGCCGAGAAGAGTATTCTCTTTCTCGGATGATTTTAATAGAAGTATATAGAAAATATAGGTAATATATAGATTATATGTACTTTTTGTTTTCTCGAAAATTTTTTCTAACTCTCTTTTCTTCGATTTCCTTTTATAGGTAAGGAAAGGTTTTTTTCCTTTTTCTTAAGATCAACTTTAATCTTTTCAATAACACTTCAATTTTTCCTTTTCAATCTAAGAGCAGCTTAGGCTTGCTTTCTTTCAACAATTCTTTCTAATTAATGTAATATAATTTTTCTTCTGATTAAAGAAATATAACTTTTTTCTCACCTTTTTCTTTAAATTCTTTTTCCCTTTTATAATCCTTTTTTAATATATAATTCTTCTTATTTTCTTAATTTTAAATTCTATTTATCTTTCTAATGTAAATACTTGTTATTTAGATTTTTATTATTTATATTTTTATTTAAATTAAATCTAATTGTTTACATATATATTATATATATAATTGTAAAGGATAAATAGGATTCTATTTTATTATTTATTTATTATTATTTTATTATTATTTATTAAAATTATTTACAATTATTTATTATCGCAACAATATATTGATCTTCGAAATCCAAGTAACTAAAATTATATTAGATGATCCAAGGTCTACTTTTAGTTAACGAATTTAAATAATCTTTTCTTTTTTCATTGACTTTCTTAACTTTCGATGGATTTGGGCCACTTGTTACCTTGAAATTCTTCCTTTTTATACCTGTCTTTCAAACATAAATCACTCTTGTTTAGAAAATTTTCTTATTATTTATGTTTTATTATAAAATTTCTTTTTTCATATTTTTAGTATTTACAATTTTATGACTTCATAATTTTTATATTTATGAATTTTATATTTATTTTATACGCTAAGTAAATAAATTCTTATTTGTTGGGGTTCCTGTAAATAAAGTGAATTTCTTACTTTATTTTTATTTCGAATTTTGTATTTCCTGTATATAAAGTGAATTCCTTACCTTATTTTTATTTTGAATTTTGTATTTTCTTGCTTTATTTTCATTTTAAATTTTGTATTTTGTTGTGATATTTTGTTATTTTTATGATTGTTTATTTATTATTTATAATTTTATATAAAATAATTTAATTTTAATATGATATTATTTATCGATTCTAAATTATTATTATTATTATTATATTACGTCTTCACGCATAGTGCGTCCTCATCTTGCGTGGCCACACATATTTTATTTCTATTTTTTTTAAGCCACACATATTCTTTTGTTGAACGCGCATCACCGTACGCGTTCAAAGCCTTGCCACGCACAATTTCTTTCTTAGTGCTCAACTTTGTGTGACCACGCACAAAATTATCTTTTTTACGCGTACTTCACGATTTTGCTTGTTTTGTCACGGCTACACGATTGGCGCACGACTATAGAAAACGTAACAAATTTGTACAAGACTTATTAGTTATATTTTTTCACAGCTTACTTGGTGGCCAACTTCTAATTCGATTGATCCGTGATAGACCTTGAATTTATTCGACGACAATTTTCTAACTTCAATCATTTTTGATAAACCCTCGGATCCTGATTTTGACCGTGTGGAGACATTCGACTGATATTTCGAGACAGAGATTCTTTTTCTCATCGGTGAAAGGTTATACATAAATTTTTCTTAAGATAATTCCTTTAAAAATTTATATATTTTAAAATCAATAATTCTTGTAATTATATTAAATTAATAATCTTTATCTATAAATTTCAAACTCTTGGTAACTGGAGAACGGTGCTTCCCAGTTCCATAATATTTTTACATTACACACAGGGATATTATTATATTTCCGTTTTTTCAACAAATTGTAAATTGTAAAAATTTTTATAAACATTTTAATAAATATTTTAAAAAGTAGTCTCTCGTTATTTATTTATTGATTGATTTATAAATTCCAATTTACATAAATCGATTGCCAGGAGAATTATTTATTTCTCTTTTTGTTACGACGTTTGGAAAATATCAAATTGACCCTTGTACGTAACATATTATACTAATTAAAACAATTTTTCATCATAAATTTATTAAATTTTCATATACTTAACATTTGGAAAAAATGGCAAAATGTTTTAAAAATTTTCTAAATTCACTTTTTTTAAAAATTAGAAAAAAAATCTTACTTCATAAAATTTAATACGTTGAGAATTGGCAGGTCTGTAGCTTTCAAGATCATAAGTATTTTAGATGTTATTGACTTTTTGACATTTGAGTATCCAAGGTATAACTAATAAACGTTTACTTTATTATTTTTTTCACAGGTATTTTATCATTGCGATTTGTGGAACACAATTATATTGACAAAATCCCTTTAAAATAACATAATTTATAAAATATACGATGGATTAAATAAAAAAACTTTAGTCATCCAAAGTCTTACATTAGTAACCTAATCATAGACTAATATTTTGGAGAAAATTTATGTCCATATACTGTCACGACCCATCTCGAATTTTAACAGGCTTGAAGCTCGTGAGCCCCCAGTGGTTATTAAGAGTCAACCACAACCCAATTGATTTACTTGTTCTCTTTAATGTGTTTGACTGTACACGGGTCGGACGACTCTCCTTATTTGACATCTGCCTAGCAGTGCCAAACTCGGAGGGCCTGCGGGTTCGGTTAAAGACAGGACGGGCTATGGGCCCCCCGCCTAGGTCAGTGTCGATCGGGGATGATTTATGCTGTGTGATCACATATTTTCTCTAGTGAAGGTGTCGCTCATGCTTGTCTACATTGTGGATTTCTAAAATATTATGTCAATTATTATAACTTGTGGCACTGTTATGTCTGCATGTGAACTTGAGACACTGTAGTATATCTAAAATCATTAACAAACATTAATTAATATCGCCGTTAGTTTATCTCTACACCTTTAAGAAAGACCATTTTTATATTCTAATATCAACAACAGATTTGCATTTATTCTCTCGAATTATCAATTTATTTCGCGTCAGTTATCTCTTGTTTATCTATCAGTATCACAATTATTCATTTTTTATTTCTACTCAGTTCATCTCATTTCGTATTTTTAGCTATGATAGATACTGACAATGCATAAAAACAAGTACACAAAATAAAAAAATTAGATTTTAATTGTCTAAATAGTTTCTAATTTAATTCAGATTGAATTTGCAAGGCTTCAATATGTTCTATCGTGTTCCTCTCTCTCGACAACATTTTCGTGGACTCTGATCCCCCTTCCGTTTTTAGAGTTCAACGGCAACTCCATCAAGTGATTCACGTTCTAACATATCAACACTAAACTCATGGAGAACAGACGCACCTCCTTTGCTCCATCAACACGTTGTGTGTACATCGGAGCCCCTTCGGGTTCTCTACCAGTACCGAGGATGACCCGACTGGTAACTCAGCTTTTTGAGGGGATGATATTAATTCTGACTAAAACATTTCAAATTACGTCATTTATGGAAGGCAAAGAGAGCCCAAAGGAAATAAACGTCGGTATACCCGTGTGCCCCTAGCATGCTACGAGCAGCCAGCGTCATTTCCGAAAGGTTCTTTGTCTCAATGAAACTCGAATTAGAATTTGAATAAAAAAATATTTTTCTTTGTTTTGTACTCAACAATATTCATTTTCAACTGTGTTATATGTATTTGCAATTGTATTATGCTCGATCATAATTAGGTTGTAATTTTGTGATACATTTTGTACTAGATGACATTTTATTACTTTCAAATTATTTCGGATACGGTTTAATTCGATAACATTTTCCATTCACACCTTTTCGTTTTATTTAGTCCTCGTTCTGCTTTCAATACTTTACTTTCTTTGTTTGTCAGTGATTTTAGTCGTAAGGTCCAATATTTGATTAATTATCATATAATCGAGAAGAATTAATATACGACACGATTTGAGGATTAATTTTGTTACTAAATCGATTCAACATTAATCTTTTATCGAAACTATAATCTTTCTTTAATAATACTCAATGACAAACTTAATTCTGATCCAGTTTATCGATCAACTTCATTACATACAACCTAAAACTTTGCCGACTTGAATGATTTCAAACGTTTATTCAAGGTGATTACTCCATTACTCACGATGATTACTCCACAGTATGACTTAAAGTGGTAATTCATACTAGCAGACGATCAATTACGAATGTAATCAATTTTGTATAACTTTCGTCAAAAGTAAAATATAATCAATATTTTAGAACCGTTCAAATCTCACTCGCGTTTGTTAAGAATTATGGCAATGATTAATTAATTAAAATTATTTGAAGAACTAGGACAAAACAATTACAAAATTGTATTTACATTACATAAAATTAAGGTAAATTTATTCTATACACATTTTAAAGTTATTACTAGACTTTTCATGAATTATTAAAATTAATACTAGAATTATTACTAGGTAGAATTATTACCTAAGCAAATAATGTCGTGTGAAGTTATAACTAAGCATATTTGAAACATATAGGCTATTCCACTATCAAATCATGATTTGGACTGAAATTTTTATAAAACGAATTCAAAATGCTTATCTTTGAAGTGGATGCTGCAAAGTTAAATAATACTCATTAAGTAAAATTAATAAAGATAAAAATCAAAGAAATTTCGAATGAAAACATATTAAGCAGGACAACTATACTTTAAAAGAAATAAAGAAAATATTTTATATCAGACCTTATCAATCACTATTTAACCACACGTCATACATTACTATCTATCACTCAACGGGCCCCCTTTTTATCGCCAAACCTCTTTCTTTGTCCCTAACTCGCCTACTACCGTCGATAACCGGTAGATACTTCATCAGCTTCGTACAAGCAAGACCACTGTAGGGGACCATTGCAGCAGTATCACTATCCGAGTAAGAATAACGCTGAGTCTTGAAATTGTTTAGAAACTATTAAGTTAATCGTATGATAAAGTGTTAGAATGAAACGAACAAGACGAAATTCCGATAAGATATATTGGAATATAATCAAATAAATTAAATGATATCAAATAATAATTTAAACAATCGTAATTTCAAAGAATTAAACACAATCAAATATTCACGGTCGATTGATAAAATAATGGCATTACGTCAAATGATAAATAAAGAAATAGATAAGTAAGCATAAATAGTAAAATAAAAACCCATATTCGAACAACCATTAACAAATAAGAAATAATAAAATAAATAAATAATCAGAAAATTACAAAAATAAAACCCATTCTTGAATAATTACTAGTTGCTGTAATGATAATCTATGAAAACAGTTGTATAGCAATAAATAGGATTGTCAATAAAATGGTTGCAATTAAAATATTCGTCAAAAATGGTTTTGGATAAAGTGACTGTGATTAAAATGTTTGTAAACTGCTTCTAAAATACTTGCAAAACGCTTCTATTGGGTAATTGAAAACATGAAAATAGTCCTTCCAATTATTATTTCTTTTCAAGAGAATTTAGAAAAAAATCATTATCACTGTGAGACAGGATATGAACGGGGGGGGGAACGATTTCAGTTATTGCAATTCCAGATAATTATTTTAATTTTTTTTCTTGTTTAATTATTTTTGATTACCAGCGACTACGTTGCTGCCCTGCCGGATGCTATCCTTCGACAATGCGCCTTCGTTTATCCGGCCTGCTGGTCGCAATCAGCAGATGTAAAATCTTTTTAATTAAATAATTAAAACTTATTATTTTTTTTTGACTTTTAGAAGAATTCAAAGGCTTTTTCACTGGCAGGGATCGAATAAAAAGGGATGGGTCGAAATCCAGGGAGCTTCTTTCACGTCTGGCGTTCGGTGTACTCGAAATAAATTTAAAAGTAACGGGCATAGTCGAGTTAGACTATCCTCACAGATTTTCACTAACGGTTTCATGCGTACTGGGCGTTGGATGAGAAGAAGGGTTTCCTTCAGGTTATTTATTCGAGCCGTATCGTAACAGTTCTGATGATCTCGCAGTCAATAATGATTCAACTGTCGTTTCGTCAATTTGTATGTACCATAAGTTATTAAAAATTAATGAAGTACATTTCGTACCACATTCCAAAGTGCTTTCATTGCTTTATTACTTAATGATGCCATTCGTACCTAAAAATTCACCCAATAATTTAATACAAACATAATTTGTCATCTAAGGTTCATTTGTAAAGGTTCAAACTTACAACGTTAAATGACGAAATAGAGTTCTCCTTAGTTTGAATATTACACTTTATGACATTATTAACAAATCAAATGTTTTTTTCATGTTTATGTTGCTTTGATTTATCATTCAAATGACACAATGCAAGTCCATTTCAAATATTTATTTATTCAATCAATACAGTAAAAACAAGAACTAGAAAAGATAAATACACATTTATTTTGTCTAATTAGACTTGAACGGTCTCCGAGAAACGGGATACTTGTTGCCAATCAAAATTTGATTGATCTTGTTATCAACACATCCTCCGTGCAGATAATCGAGTAGAATATCAACACCGAGTAACAGGCGATTGATTTGTCGGCAGAAAACATCATCGGGAAATTCATCGCAAAAACAATTCACTTCCACTTCCAACAGCTGAACGATTGGGCACATAATTCCATTAATGACAGCAATAAAAAGATCGAACGTGAATAACGAGAGCCAAGCTGCCAATTTGGTTTTGAGTGGGTAATTTTCCGGATTTCGACAGAATAATAATCGGATTTTTCAGTGGGTAACTGTGAGGAATCGTTATCCAGATTGGAATTTCATCTGTTTCAATTGGGATTTGATAATTTCGTTGGAAAAACATCAATATTGAAAATAAAATAAATCATTGAAACCGTAAAGGTTACTTTGATTTGGTCGCATTTATTCTGCAACTGTATAGCAACAGTGCTTGATTTGTAGATCAATACATGAACAAGTGAAAATTTGTTTAGAATACATATTAAGGTAAATCCGCAGACATGAAAGTCTGCGGATTAACAATCAATAAAAATTCAAATGATGAAAACATTTGCAGCTTTATTTCTGCCCGAGAGAGATTTAATTTAATTTAATCGCACCCCTTAGGTGGAGTTAAATCAAATCAAGTCTCAATAATAACCGACTAGTGGCTTGCACCTCGGCCTTCACTTCGTCACGGCGAAGAGTTACACTCTCTTACAGGGTGCAACTATGGGTTTTTGACTGCGTGTTTGTTAAGCAGTGCCGTCTCTGATTATTTCTTCGTCGGCTATAATGCTTGGCGCATATTTCAATGTTTCGCTTTGCTACTCTTGTGGCGCATGTCTTGACTTCATCGTCATTCCATCCAATGGGAAGTGTTGTCCGGGTGCCATCTTCCAAGACATCCGACGACAAAGTGGAAAATCTTAACTTCATTTTTGTGAAAGCGTTCTATGAGGTCCATTTGAACATCGAGGTAATGGTCGCAGGTTCTTGTGTAGGCGTCTTTGAATTGTCCGTCTGTGTCCCAAGGGCTTTTTACTTCGATTATACACTCTTTGATAATTCAATGCCCTATAGATGACTGATTCAAAGAGTTTCCTGAAAAGAACTTAACAGGCACATAAAGAGGTGATCAGGAAGAACCGGACGGAGCTAACAAATTTAAATGCCACAAATGCAACAAAAGCTATAAGAAAATAAGTAGGGTACGGAATTCAATKACCTTAAAAATCAAAAAAATAGAGTCGCACCGTCACCAATCCACCGCAGTCACACCATTGCACCACCCACTCTTATCAATGATTATTATTAATATTTAAATCATTGAAACAAGAAGAAAATGGTGAAGTACAAAGTTTGGAAGTGAATACTCACATTTCTCGGAGTTTAAAAGAACGAAATGAGTCATCAACATAGAATGACCATCTTACAACGGAGTACCTACTACAAGAAGTTATTGCGTCTGTCTTTTCAAATTCAATTACAATCTCTACATCAGAGCCGGAATCCTGTTCAAGTTTGATAAATTATGAGATCAATATAGCTGTCCAGATAGGCAAACGAGGGCCCCATTTAGAGAGTGTATATCAATATTTACTGGCAATTCCTCTTACATATGTGGAAGTGGAAAGAGTCTTCTTTCCGGTGGATACCTATTCAATAAGATCCGCTACAATTTGAATGATACCACTCTTATCTTTTCTACGCTTAAATCTTTCGCGATTATGATTCCTGTGTCACAAATCAATATGATTTATTCGATTTATTATTTTTCGCTTGAATATTTTTATACTACCCAAATTCATATGTATTCGGACACGTAAAATAATTCTTATTAAAAATTTTAAATTATAAATAAAATGTACTTATTTGTATTATAGATGAATTAATGCGATATTTTACGATAATCGAAATACAATTCTAAAATAATTTGAAGAAATTAAATAAAAAAGTTAAATAATAAAAATTTTATTCGCATTTAAAAATTTGTTCTCAAATTCAAAAGAATTCGGTAACATCGCCCTTTGCTTTTATGACATCTTCCATTCTTCTATTCATTGAATTGTATAAATCCTGACATTCATCAATGGGAAAACTGTTCCCTATTGCTAAAATTTTATTCTTCAAATCAATTTTATTTTTAGTACGTTTTTTTCGTAATTCCTTTTTCATAATTGCCAAAACATTCTCTATGGGACTTAAATCTGAGCTTCCTGAAGCCCATGTCCAGAAGGACATATTATGTTTCATCATCCAAGTTTTTGTAAATTTAGAAGAATGACAAGATGCTCCATCTTGTTGAAAAATGAAATCTCAATTGTCAAAATATTACGTAATATTACTATTTTGGCTCCATTTACTATGATTAAGAGCCCATTCAAGTCTCTTTTTCTTTTGAATAGGTAACAGAAACGGTTTGTTTTTAGTCTTAAAGAAGTGTTGCGCAATGCTTATATTTCATCAAGAAAATCTCACCTTGTAGAATGAATAATTTAATTCATGTATTCGACGTAGACAAGTGGACGGAGAAGAAATGCCTGTTTGCATACTCCATTTCTCGTTGATTTCTTGAACAGTAGCACGTCGATATTGACGAATTAACCTCTTCAAACACCGGTTATCAGTAGTGGAAGTAAACTTTGGTCGTCCAGATTTCTTTGGCGATGAGTTATTCTGACGGTATTAAGCTTTTTTTAATGTTATCGAACACCCTCAATTTACTTATCTCTAAAATTTTTGAAATTTCCCTCACTGATTTTCCTTGCATGGCAAATATTTTCTCACGCATTTCCATATGCATCTTTTTTCCACGAACCATATTTTAAAAATAACGAAAATTTAATCGACTGAAATATTTAAACAATAATAACTACATGTGTTTTTACTAATAATCCATATTGAATTTAAAATAA
>MQRK01218969.1:12266-33896 GCA_001938485.1 Girardia tigrina
GTTAGGTATAAAATTTCGCACATGTCTAGAAAAAAAATTATTTTCCTCTTTTTAGTGCATTGGTAATGCTTGAAAAACGTGGTTGTTTTTATAAAATTTTTTTTATTAATAATATTATTCTTTTTAATCACATATTTAAAAACAATTTTCCCATAAGGATTTTGATAAAAGTGATATGAATCTCTTGAGATTTATGTACCACAATTGAACTTCAAAATATTTTAACGTTTAGCGAAATGAATTCACTACTATCTTTTTATCAATCTAGGAGTCATTATTGAGGTTGTTTTTGTTTCACAAACGTGGAAATTTATCGGCTTATTTCTTTCAGTTGTAATACTAAAATGATGATTAATATTAATTTTAATTGGAACAATAATCCTTTCTACCTAAACATATTCAAAGTATACGAAAACAAAACTTATAGAAAAATCTCAACCAGGTTAGAAGAAAAGCGCAAGTGCTAGTAAGGAACTAAGGATGTTGAAAAAGTCTGTAATGTTGTCGAACATAGGAAAACTTTCCACTTTAAAAATTATGTTCAAGCATTTTAAAAATTATTGTGAGAGTGACGTGTAAACCTTTGTTAATAAGATCTCGTGATCCTAAAATCAATGATCTATCGGCACTCTCAACGAATTTGTTAATTTCACACAATCATCCATTTCCGATATATAAACAGTAAAAAGCTAATAATCGGTGATCTGATGATAAACGTAAAACCTTCGAAGTATATTATCCGTAAATATATTGTGAAATTGCGTTCCTTTTGATATTTTTTACAAAATTAAATGTTATTTATTTGTTTTGTTTCTCTATCATATCATTTTGATGTATAATTCTCAATTATTATTAAGTACATCTTGAGTTTTATCATTCGAATTGCGAAGGTAACATTACACCCTTGTCTAAGGACATAATTAACATTTGCCAAAAGAACTAGATTAAATTTCAGTAAACAAACTTGTAAAATGTGAATCAATATTATCCGGTAATTTTCGTTTTAGTGAAATTTAATCTCCATTTTTACAAAATTATTGTCTATGTATAATATAATCTTACAAAGATTACAATTTATGAAATAATTTTATTCGATCATCATGAATATTTGGAATTTTTAATTATCTCTCGAAAAAATCGTAATCGGCGTATCGAAATTTTAGGAGAGGTGTTTGATTATTTGGTAGCCCACGGTCGAATGAAAGAGAAAGAAGCTCGGTCAAAGTTCAGACAAATTGTTTCGGCAGTACAATATTGCCACCAAAAGAAAATCGTTCACAGAGATTTAAAAGCCGAAAATCTTTTATTAGACAAACAATTGAACATTAAAATAGCAGATTTTGGTTTTTCCAATGAATTTAAACCTGGTGATAAATTGGATACGTTTTGTGGGAGTCCTCCATACGCCGCACCAGAGCTGTTTCAGGTTAGATTGACATTTACTTGGTTTTAATGGATTTTTATTCTGTCCAAATGTTATTATCTATCCTTATCATCATCATCATTATCATTAAATTTAATTGATTTTAATTTTTTAAAGACGTTGCAAACATTACATAACGTTATTACATATTTGTATTTATCATGTGATTATTATAATTATAGTTTTTAATTAATCTAAAAATAGTGAAAATTTTTATCAGAATAATTGGATAAGATTTTATTTCGATGGAATTTCTCTGTTATTTTCAGGCCGCTTTTAAAATAATTTTCATCAACTTATAAAAAATTACATAATTACAGAGTTATAATGTCACTTAAGTACTTCTAATCAATCGGTAGACAATTATGCTCGCACATTGATCTTAGGATCATTCTCGGTCATACCTCAATTCAGTCACACTAATAATAACTAATCCAAACTTAGGTTTAAAATTCCCACTAATATTCAATAATTTACTGTTATTATTTCGACGATGTTTATGAGTCCAATTTCAGAGATTAGGCGTGTCCTCTACAATTGTCGCGTTTTAATCGCTACATGTTGACTTGTAAGATTGATGAGTTCAGTTCAGTTTAAAATCTTTTCATCATTTTTTTTGTAACGGAAATGTTAATAAAAACTTCGAATAAAATATATTTTTTTCAATGACAAAAATCGTGATTATTCTATTAATTGTAGAGAATTTTTGTGGATTTTATAATTTTTAAAATAAGAAAAATTAACAGGGAAAGAAATACGATGGACCAGAAGTCGATGTCTGGTCTTTAGGAGTAATTTTGTATACTCTTGTTAGCGGTAGTCTGCCTTTTGATGGACAGAATTTAAGAGATCTCAGAGAACGGGTTCTGAAAGGAAAATACAGAATCCCATTTTACATGTCGACAGATTGTGAATCGTTACTCAGAAAAATGCTCGTGTTGAATCCTCAGAAGCGATACTCTCTTGAAGTACGAGCGATTATCTTATGAAATACAAATTTGAATTAATAATATTTAGGCTGTCATGAAAGATCGATGGATGAATATCGGATATGAAGAAAACCAGTTAACACCATACATTGAACCACCGTCAAATTATAACGATCCCGTAAGATATGAACTGATGATCAATATGGGCTTCACTCACGCAGAAATCGAAAACTCGCTAACAGAAGGCAATTTCGATAATATAACAGCCACGTATTTCCTATTGGAAGACAGAAGTACAAATATCGAAAACGACAATCATGGCAGCAATGCATCATTACGGTACACTTTATTTTTCATTTATTTATTCGTATCGTCGATCGATCAATCAATAATAAAAGGAAATAAATAACGGATTTCCCTGGTTTCAGACAAGCCCATGTCAACGGAAATGTCAAATCAGTTGTTCCTGGTAACTCTAATGCTATCAATACTTCCAGTAGTATTGCCAACAATTTCACTGTCAACACAGCCACCTCTTCTAACACAACCAATCCCGCGTCAACGTCTGTCACGTCCAGTTCCATAAAACCGTCAGTCAGACCTGACAGCACTACAGCTCAAAATCATGGTCAGCCAATTCCATTTATAAAAGACAACAGTCTCAGTATCATTTCTAATACCAGCAAACCGGCAGCTGGGGATGTGAAGCGTGAGAAAAAACCTGCTGGTAAACATTTATTTCTATTATCGCTTTCTATATACAGCTGTATATGTATATATATATAATGATATTTAATTGGTAAAAAATGATGAATTTCTTTTATTGATTTGGTATTGTTATCAGATCCAAGAGTTGTCACTATTATTTTTATAATATGATGATTAAAGTTCTATTTGAGACAAATTAGCAACAAATAAGAAAAGTTACTTAAAGTGTGTTTGTGATGAAGAATGATCGATCGATGATTATTATAATGAGCAGTGTGCACTGTGTACTACTCTATGCTGAGCACTGTGCTCACATCGAGAACAATGCTATTTGACATGGTTGATGAGTTACATAATCGCTATTTGATGATCAAGTGGGTTCTCTAGTAGAATGACAGACACTCGCTTCTTTAATGCACACACACACACGCACACACAACACTCTATGATTAAACAACATCGATCGATTGTTGACTCGAAATTGCATTGTTTTATTTTATTGAAACAAACATAATTTTATATTACTTTATATCGATAAATGCAGAGTTAATATTTTATATTTTATTATTATTTTTTTATAAAATATATTTTAGTTTGTCAATTATTTGTTCTTGAAGTATATTTTTATGGTTGATGCTCCAAAAAGAATCATTTATAATAACAATTTATTTTATTATATTAGTACTGTAAAAGAATGTTTTTATTTCACTAAATTTACTTTTATTAATTTTCATTTAATTTAATCATTTTAAAATATTTTTTAATTTTAAATTCACATTTTTATTTTTTTTGTCATTAATTCATTTTATATTTTTTTAGGATTTTAATATTTATCTGTTAAAATATACAGACGTGATTCATAATTTCAAAAAAATTTCTTTATCACAGAATAGAAATTCTAAAATTAATTTCCATTTACCATAAATTCCATATACGAGTTGGATTCTCTTAAAGGTGGATGTAACAGTTAAATAGTGATGCATTCCTCCTACGACCTTACAAAAATTACTATTATTCTTTATAATGTATTTAGGTTTTTTATTAACTTATTTTTATATTAATCCAGCCTTATTATATGTTTCTATTAATATTAATTATATATAATTTATTTATTAATATTTTTAATTTTTGATTTAAATTTATTTCTTTTAATATGGTTTTATTTGAATTGAATTAAAAAATTAAAAACTCGGAATAACTAGTTATTGAAAATGCAAATTATCATGAGTGATGTGCCATCATCGCGTAATATGAGTAATGGTGACCGTTGAACCAGTCAGATCTGTCCGTCTGTCTGTCTGACTCATCGAGAGCGATTGTTGATTGATCTCATTTATCATTCATCATCACCGTAATCGCCATTAACATTATTATTAATATTCCATTAAAAAATTTGCATAACATTTTCTACTGTATCATTGGTTTTGTTATTTTATCAATCAATTTTTTTCAATCTATAATCCGAAATTGTAATAATATATTGATTAGTATGGTATTAGAATTATAAAAATTATTATTCAACATAACATTTGGACAAAATAATTGAAACGTTGTTTATTAATTTATTTCATACACTTCATTTCGTATTTTTTTTTCAATTCAGTCGATAGTAATGCGATTTTTAAACCTCCAACTGTAACCGGACCCGGTAATCGCAATGATTTTGGTCGCGCGAGTGATCGTGTAACAACGAATACTGATAAAATAATGAATCGTTTGCAAAGAACAAATATTAGCAGTGCCAATAATACTGCTAATCTTACTGGTAATGTCAGACAAGGAGAAACATCAACTGCAGTGGCGGCTCGCGTTAATGTTCCTGTGAGGAAGATGAATCAAGGATCTGGTATGGCAACCGTTTCTAGCAAACCAACAAACCGGCTTGGAACAAATCCAGTAGAAAGCCCGGCATCTAAATTTAATAATGCCCAATTATCAATGACACGAGTTGCTGATTTAAGAAGGTAAATAACAGTAAATACGAGCAAATATTTTCCATTTAAAACTGTTTCATCATTGATTGTTTCATTTAATACTTATTTTTTGATAAATTTAGCAGCAAAATTTAAAAGAAACAATGGCAAATAAAATATAATAAGTTAAAATTTAAAATTTTTCGGTAGAATATAAAAAACAAATTTTTATTGCCCATAATAAATATAAATAATTTCTGCAAATAATTTCTGATAAATATATATTCCTAAATTCTTTTTTGGATTTTTTTGTGGTTTCAGGTATCATGAGTTATTTAACATCTCTTTATGGATATTCTTGAAAATGTATCAAAATTTTAAATTAAGGTTAATAATGGGCTTGATAAGGTGATCAAAGTGTTGAATGGTGTGCAATTTGTCGAGTGGGTGTCGATCATAAATATTTAAAAATCTTATACTAAATTATGTTATAATTAGGACATCCAATACCGGACCAAAATTGAAAACCGGGATTACGGTATTAATCTTGTATGATACCAGTAAACAAATAATAAAACAAAATTGTGATAATGAAGAAAATAAAAATCTATTTCAAAGTTAAATAAAATAAACAGAAAATAAGAATATTAATGTATTTGAAAAATTATAACAAGCATAGAAAAATATTTCGAAGCTGTTAATTATTTTTTTGATGTAAAATATGTCCTCAAGAAGCACAAGGTATCCAAGCTGTCATCTTTTAAAGAAGATCTTATTTTTGTATTTATTCTTTCGGATGTAGAAAATATTCGCTCAGCTTCTACACTAGTCGGTGGACTGGTTTTAAAATATTCATAAACTATTTGCAAATTAGAACCTCGAGATCCATTTTCTTCGAAAATTGCTATCTCTTTCTTAATGACTTTTTCTAAGTTGTTTGGATACCGAGAATTAAGCATTATATTCTCTTCTACTCCTTTATTTATTGCTAAATCCCACTTCTCTTTTAATGAAGATACATTAGAAGTTGAAGTTAGAACAACATTCGAATCTAAATTTATCTCAGCATCTGATTGAGAATTATTTTCAAGCTCTTTAGTGACAAAAAAACGGTGTATTAACCTCATCACGTTGATAATATTTCTTTTAGTTAATTGTTCAAAATGCATACCAAAACTTGAATCTTGATTTTGATGTCCTTTGTGCAAATATTGCAAAAGAATAGAACATTTATCAGATTGTCCTGATTCGTCACTTAAAAAATATTGCCAGATTGAATTTTTTTCATTATATCCTTTAATGTAGGAATCTGCAAATTTTTTTTGTTATTTTAACTGTTCTAAAAATTTTAAATTGTAAATTTAAATTCTACTCTGTATTAAAACTGGAAACAAATGAAATTACCATTAAGCATAATGAATTATAACCTGAATAAATTTGATGAATAAATGTAATTAAAATTAAATTAAATAACTTTTTACTCTAAATGAATGAACACCACTTTACTTTATATAAAATTATTCGAAAGTTCCACTAAGAAAAGCTTATTAAAACAACAAATTTAATTATATTGTTTTTTTAATTAATTTTATTGCAATTTTTTGAAAAGCTTGCTATACTCAAGAAATATTAAAATTTAATATTTTTTAATTTCTTAGTTCCAATACCGAAAATTGGTATTTTATGAAACTAATACGAGTATTTCGATATTATTTAAATGTCCGGTATTCGGTATACCGGTATTGAATGCACTAGTTATAATATACCGGGAGTTAAAAATAACTTTATTTAAAAAACTGCAGAAATATCAACACTGTTATTTGTACAGTAAAATGTTTTAGATATGACAATGAAAACACTTACACCAAAAAGCAATAATAATTAACCAATCTAAGGAGGTACTTCGATTCAACATGCCCGCCAATATGATCCACACCAATAAGAGACGATTCTCAAAAGACGAAATAATTCGTTTTAACGTGTAATTGTTTATTGGTCGAGTGTTGTAATAGAAAAAATCAATTTTAGCAGATTTATTTCCAGTAAAAATATTTTGTTTTAGCATCTCTTACAAGACATCAAGGGGTGTCAATTCTTGAGATCGCAATGGCCATGATAGCTTGGAGTGTAGACTGCTCTAAAATGCTTGATTCAAAGATTCTCGTATTTGTAGCGAACGATGCTCGGGGTTACCAGTTTATGGTTACCAACAAGACTGAGTATGGATAATTGATGAATGTAAACAATTAAACAAAATTATGATTATTGATTTCTTCTACCTTCATCGAAGAAGTAAAGGTTGAAAATGGATTTTATTAATATTTTTGTCATTGTATTACAGAAGTTAAATCTGTCTTTAAAGCATCCTTCACTTCATAACTGTCTTAATTTCATTTTTAAGGATTAAAACGTTAGTCTTTTTATGTACAATTAGGTGAGCAGATTCTGAACTTATATTCAAATTGGTGAATAAAGAGCGTAACGGTTCAAGGATTATCTTTGAAAATATTATAAATTCTTTGAATGCTTTTCTTCATTGTAAATTGATTGTAGTGTGAAGAAATTTTAATAAATTGCAGTCAGTTTGATGGGTAACAGATTGGCCTGGATATCCTCTAGCAAATCGCGCATTTGAACCTAGAGCATTTTCTTTATCCCTAATACTATAAAGTTATATAAATGCGTTTGTTTAATTGCTTAATTGTTTAATTGCTATCCAGGCCAATCTGTTACCCATCAAACTGACTGCCACATATTAAAATTTCTTGACACTACAATCAATTTGCAATGAAGAAAAGCATTCAAAGAATTTATAATATTTTCAAAGATAATCGTTACGCTCTTTATTCACCAATTTGAATATAAGTTCAGAATCTGCTCACCTAATTGTACATAAAAAGACTGACGTTTTAATCCTTAAAAATCTTTTTCGACATTTTGTTTCTTTATTTTATTCACTAATGCTAATTTCACTGATATAATCACTTGGAATCTCTAATTTTCTTAAAAATGACTTTCAAATCTTTCCAAAAATAAATAAAATTTTAATGTCAAATTAAGTTTAATACATTAAACTAGCTGCGGAGTATAGTTACGAAATCCTTCTTTTTGTGCCTTTTAACCCATCTATACAGGCCCATTTTTTATTTATTCATCACCAACAGCACATAACAATCATTGTTTAATTGATTCTCAGACGATTGTAACAAAGATTTCTAAAAATATGCTATGTTTATGAACATTTTTATTACGCTTAAAACGATTGTCACTTTTAACATTTGCAATCCACACAACAAATCTATTGTTGCTTTTTATTGTGCGTATTGCAATCGTCATACCGAAAACATTACAAAACATTACCACACAAGTAATGGAATGCTCATGTTTCTACAATTTTTCAAAATAAGTGTTACGTTGTTTTAAACATTTACCGTGTTTCTCTGGAAATAAGGCTTGTATTAATTTTCAAGTTAAAAATTATAAGACCTCTAAATAAATAGAAATTGCGAAAAAAATCAGCAACTCATTTCCTGGAATTTATTCAAAGACAATCAGATCTTATAAAATTAAGAATATTTAACTTTTTTTTTGGATCTTACAACATGAAAGCCTAAGTATTATTCATTTAAGAGTGAATTTAAATAGAATTAATATGGATTTTCCATTATAAAGCATTTAATTTTCAATTTAAGGATCGCATATGGTACTCATAATTATACATAAATCTTTATTTTAACTGTAAGTTTCTACTACGTTTATATAATTCAATTTTTACTAAGTTAATAATTTCAAACTTTAGGAGCATGCTTTGAAAATCTTTGAAAATTTTACTTTTCTGTTTTTTTTGTAAATGTGAAAATATTTTACTTGTCTTGACTTATGCTAAAAATAACTTTATAACGAATTATGCAAATAATTTATATATTAATTATGAAATTTAGTAATTTGTTTTTTATCATAATACGATGAACAAAATTAGGGTTCTATAGCTACAGTTTTGATTTAGAATGGAAAACGTTGTGAAAATTATATTATAATGTGAATAAAATGCTTATTAGATATAGTACTCATTAGTAAGACATGGGTTTGTGAAGCCATTCCAGCAGCAGGAAGCGTTACGCTATGGCTCATTATGAGCGTCGTGCGGACTATAACAATATATAGAAAGGAAGTGTGATCACATCGGCAGGACTATTTGTGTGTTCATAAAAATAATGTAACAATTTATTTAAATAAATCAAACACATTTGAAATTTATTGAACCCATCTTTAATATTGTTTATCCGTTACTAATATTCCATAGTTGCAATTCATAAGTGAACAAAGTGCTTATATTTTCTATTATAAATTCTATAATGCAGTCTGATATTGGTTGTGATTTTATATAATTGTTATGACATTGTTAATTGTAAGTTTATTATGGTCTACATTAGATTTTATCAAAACACTTTAATATATAAAATGCAATAAAACATCTTATTTCACATTGCAGTTATAAATAAAAAATGAAAATGGTGACCTGTTATTTCTTGAGGGTGCTAAAATATGTTCATCAGTTGATGTAAAGTTGTATTCCACGCAATTTGGACCGCGTCTTGAAGAAATTTGTTTCGTTACATAAATTACGAACGTACCAAAAATATATCAACTTTCTATTTTTAATTATAAAATTTTTATCATTTGATTTTGAATTTCATTATATCATTTTTCATAAAATTAAAACTATTTTTTATCATTTTTTAAAACGATGGAAATTTAAATTCGCAAAGTTTCGTAACATAATTTTTTATCCCCGAGAATCGACAAAAATCTATTTGAAAGAATAAAATATCATTTGAGAAATTTAAACACATATATAGTACTTTGCTTTGCCATTAAAATATATAAAACCTATGATTATTTTTCAGCCATGTAACACCGGCCGCCGTTCCAATGTCGGATAGAAGTCACACGAAAATGCGACCAAATCAACCAGCTCAACCCATTCAACATTCCACAGCTACAACGAATGTTACATCAAACAGTCCCTCAACAAACATAAGTCACACTGCACAGATTACCGACAAGACAGATACATCATCCAGCATTGGAGGAGCTGTTACAAAAACTAAGGAGAGTACTGAAATTAAAGATGTCGATGCTAAAACATCAGGAACATCCAATTCGAAAGCCGTTACCTCAATGTAAGATAGTTATTTTTCTATAATTTTTTGTACTGTCAATTAAAGAAAAGTAGCGAATGATTAATTTTAATAGTTTGCACAATGAATTTTTACAGACGAATTAAAAAATATATTTCAGACCCAAATTACCTGGAAGTTTTCAGCGTACTGTACCATATCAGTCACTTAGGTATTGTACAGTATAGGTGGTGCGGAGTACCAACGCTTGCGCTACTCTAATAATAATAATCATAATCATCATCAGTTACACCTTACTCTATTACCGGTGTCGGCATATATTCGCTTTACCATTCATTTTATTTTTTGTATTGTATTTTAATCATATGGCTTGCTATTTCATTATTATTTTGGTTATATTTTTTACACCTCAGAGTCTCATTAATTGTTATATTGATTTTGTTCATCTTTTACATCTGTAAAAGATATATTTTTTTCTAATAATTATTTTCAATTATCATTAATATTTCCTAATATTTATTAAAGTTAAATAAACAATTTCTTTCTAGAATAATTGCTCTGAGTAGCGTTTATGCCACTTTCATTATTATCACATTCTGAAGTCATAATTTAACACCACAAAAATTTATTAATATCAACAATTCACATACTTAAATTAATTCAATTATTTCGCCCAAAATTAATTTACAATTCTTTTCGATTAAATTCTGAAAATATACGAAAATTAAACCTTAAAAATAATTTTACATTTTCTGCAAAAATTTTACAAATCTAAACCTTAAAATAATTTTGCATTTTTTTTACAAAAAATTTTACAAAATTTACTTACTGTTACATTCTTACGAAACTTTATCATAAAACTAATTAATTTAAATTTACAATAAGCACTTTTATTAAAAAAATATTTCTAAAAATATTAATCCGTTAATTATTTATTTTAAACTTTATTTAAACTTATTCCACTTATAAAATATATTAATTGTTATTAATGTAAACATATTTTAAATACGTATTTATTTTATCATATTTTTACTCTGCATTTTAATTTTCTAATTTATTTCTTTTAAATTTTCAAAACCAAAAAAATAATAAACTATTTTGGCGAAACATAAAACTAACCCCTCATAATTGCCATAATAGAGTGTTTATTTTAACAGTTATTTTTATTACTTTAATAATCGAACAAAATAATTGACATAGTGATGTGTAAATAGTTAGAGTAGACAATCAACTGATAATGTCCAAAGAAAATTTATATTTTGAATTATTATTAAGATTAATTATTTCTTTTTAATTATCATTTTGTATATCTATATCATGCATATTCCTCGATTATTTGGATTTCCCACCTGAACTTTTATTTACGTAAAAGTTGTAAAAGCTCGCACATTGAAGAGACAAATTGTTATATTCAAAACACGGATTAGTGAACACTCACAGTCGAGTAGATCGAGTAATGTTGCAAAGAGAGAATTAATTTCCAAAAATAAATTTTCTATTCTTCAAAAGAATATTGATTCTTATTATGATAGGTTTTATTGTGAATCATTGCTAATAAGACAATATAACCCATTGATTAACATTCGTTATTGGAAAAGTAAAGTAACCCCAATATTAAATATCTTTAAATAAAATATTTACCAATTAAATTGAACTTTATTTTTCTGAAAATATTTCCTTGTATATGATAAAAATAAATAAATTATAAAAAGAAAAAAATAATAAAAATAAATTACAACAGAAATGAAGTTGCGAAAGATGATCGAAAATTGTGATCGAAACATGTCGAAAGTTGATTTTTAAAATATCTGTTCTAAAAATTTGAAATTATTCTTCACTAGACTATATACACTTTAAGTTTAAACTTTGTTTTCGAAATATAAATTAAATTATACATATTTTATGTGTAAATATTTAATTTAAGTAATTGCTTTTTTATCAAATTAAGAGTAGAGAAATTTTTTAATGAATGATTATGATCTCGAAAACATTAATCATCACACGGAGCCGGAAAGAAATATTTGTTCGATATGTTCTCTTTGGCATTTAAACAGAAAACCATTTATTATATCTTTGTTAATCGTCGTAGCCAAACAGTCATATTGGGTAATATTTAGTTTCCTTGGTCTTTTTCACTTGACTGCCACTGATTAATAAAACTAGTTTATATAATTGTATACATATAATTATAAAAAACGACGTCAGTTATACTGAGAACCAGATTTGAATAATTTATATCATGCATATTCTTCGATTATTTTGATTTCCCTTCCGAACTTTTATCTACGCTTTTCTGTAAATGTAGAACCTATTCACTTTTCCCTAACATATTTCTTGAAATCTGTTAAATTTATTTTGCTTGAAACGTAACCTGTATATTTTTCTTATTTAAATATTAAATCCAATATTCTACAATTCATTGCACAAAAGAAAGAATTGTTTCGGTCCTCGCGGGCAAAGTAATTCTACTACACTTAACTCTTTGTAGCCTGTGTAGAATTTAGGAATTTAAGTTAATCGATTGCGCAAACCTTATTTTCTTAATCGCTTAATTTTATATTTTTGGAATTTTTACGCTTTAAAGCTTACAAATCGCAACTATATTTTATAGCAATCTGGGTATATTATTAATATTACTTTGAGTAATTATAGAAAATAACTCTAACAATTGAATTATGAACAAATCTCATAAACCTTTTCGTTTTATTTATCTCCATTAATATTATTGAGACTCTTGTGTTATGATTTAAAAAAATACCAAAATGATAATGTGATTAACATAATTAACAATGGTCTGATTTCTTTTTGTTGCTAGCAACATTTCGTTATAATTTCATCAGTTGTTTTAATTGATTTCTGAATAGTGCTCTTTTAGAACTGCTAAACCGACTACTTCAATAAACACGCCAAGTAATGTCGCATTCCCGCGAAATTCAGCAGAAAGAAGAACGATCAATAATCCTACTCAGCCTCAGCTAGACCCCACCATTGTTGCCGGTGGGGATATGGATAACCAGCAAATCGGTCATACGGTCGGCACAACTAATCGCGGTTTAACTTCCAGTAATACCAATACGGGTATTGGCTTTTTCAATAAGATTGTTAAGATAGGAAACAAGGGGTTAGTTTGTTATATAAAATGTTCATCAATAATAAAGATTATGCATTTATTTATTTTAAATGGATTATTCTCTAATATTTTCTTTATAATCATATTTTACTATTAATATACTGTTTTGTGATCTGATGAGTATTTTAATGTCAATTAAACCTATTGTTTGGCGTTATAAAGGCGTTTTCTCAGATCTAATTCTATTATTTAGTTTTTATTATCTTGTCAAATTATCTTTATCGTATTGCGTCAATGTTTATTTATAAATCTTGTTACAATAGAAAAAAATACAAAAGAACAAAAGTTAATGAAACTCTTTATGTCAACATTGTACATAAATTTGTTAGAGTTATGACATAATTTCAAGTTTTAGTGCATAATTTTTTTGTAGATTCTGAAACCAATTTTTTCAAAGTATTCTTGATTATTTTCAATTTTTGATTATTCTCGTATTTGCAATACATGAATATAGCGATCTTCGTAGCGTACTAGAAATATATTTTCATCCGATGATCCACAATTGTTATTGTGTTGAAGGTATTAACTAACGCAATACACAATGTTTCCTGTTCTACTGGTCATCATTTTAATAGTCATTAATTATTTTATAGACTATTAAAATGATGACCAGTAGAACAGGAAACATTAGGTATTGCGTTAGTTAATACCTTCAACACAACTTTTTCCCAGCATAATCACTATTTGATATTATATTAGGTTGATCGAAAAATAATGGCGGTTTTTGAGCTTTATACTTTGTTTATCTACTTTGATATGTATATAAGTTTAAATGCATTAGTGTTAGATATTATTTGAAATCTTGTGCCTAGCTGTATATTCCTATAGCCATTATTAACATATTGCTGTTATTTTTTAGAATATTTACGGTGCTAAATTAATAATGGAAAAAATTAAAATTCGAGCAATTTTCTTGTACGAATTTAAACTGGGTCGTAAAGCAGCAGAAACGGCTCGCAAATAAAGCGTTTGGCAACGGAACAGCTTCTGAGCGCACAGTGCAACGATGGTTCCGAAAATTTTCTGATGGAGATGAAAACCTTGAAGATGAAGAAGGTCGTGGTCGTCCAGTTGCTGTGAACAACGACAATTTCATGACAATGGTGGAAACAGATCCCCGTACAACAATCAGAGAACTTGCAGATGGGTTGGGCATTAGTCATTTAACAGTCCTGGATCATTTAAAACAACTTGGAAAAATCAAGAAACTTGATAAACGGGTTCCACATGTTTTGAATGAAAATCAAAAGAACAGACGCTATGAAATTTGTTCTGCCAATCATCTTCGCATAAAAACGATCCATTTCTTGATCGTATTGTTACCTGTGATGAGAAATGGATCCTGTATGATAACCGACGTCGATCTGCACAGTTGTTGGACAAAGATGAAGTACCGAAACTAACACCCCGTAAGGTTATGGTGACAGTTTGGTGGTGTGATGCTGGAAACATCCACTATAGTTTCTTGAATCCAGGTGAAACAATCACAGCGGAGAGGTACTGTCATGAAATTGATGAAATGCATAAAAAATTGAAAACCCTTTGTCCGCGATTGGTCAATCGAAAAAGTCCCATCCTTCTTCATGATAACGCTAGACCTCATATTTCAAAAGTGACTCTTCAAAAGCTTAATGAGTTGGGCTATGAAACCCTACCAGACCTCTCGCCAACGGACTTCTACTTTTTCAGGCATTTGTACAACTTCCTACGTGAAAAAATTTCAAAAACCAAAATGATGCTCAAAATGTCTTCCAAGAATTTGTCGCTTCGAGAACCGATGCATTTTATGCTGATGGAATAAAACAACTTGTTTCTCGTTGGCAAAAATGTATTGATGCCAACGGTTCATACTTTGATTAATAAACTTTTGNTTCTGTGAATTTGCACGTCTTTGAAGTTTGTATCCCAAAACCGCTATTATTTTTCGACCAACCTAATATAAACCAGAGAAATTCGATTTGAATATAAAGGGCATCTGTACTACCTTAATATGACATTTAAACCAAACAGTATTTCTACTAATAGCGATAAACAAAATATGATTCAGATCCACGACTCATACAAGATTCAACTAATTTCTTTGACCAATTTTTTTGTTATTGTGTAACAGGTTATGGATTTTATAGGATGATGAGACTTCTTGCCATAAAAGTAAAAATTTTAAAAATTGAACAGGCCCTAACAAAACCAAAACCTGAACCCTATTGAAGACTTGTGATTCTTGCAAAGAAATCATTCATAAAATCATAATTTTAAATTATTAAAAGTTTGAAAAGATCGTTTAGAAAAACTACAACCGACTATTTTATATTAGCCAGCAACTTTATATTAATTCATGACATTTAAAGATAACATTATTAATTGGTGTCATTCTAATTGAATTAATGTTTTTGTGACATGTTGATTAAATTCATGAATAAACTGCTTTCCCTTATAAAGACTATTTTCATTAATGTCCACCGTATTATTTAACGAACTGTATTATGTTTACATTTTTTCCCATAGAAAGAAATTGATCGCTTCGTAATAAATTAACATTTATTTTGCATAATACAGTTTTAAGCACTTCAAATCAAACTGGAAATGTGGAAAATAAACGTAGTAGAGTTAGAAGATCAAAAGAGATACTTTTTGCTGTATTTTATGGAATTCTACTTGACTTATTTAGTAAAATTAGCAAATTGTTAATAATGTAAAACTTTGGAATGACTCCAATCTTCTGTCACTAATTGATTTAATTTTATAGTTAGACTTTTTTGTATTAGAGACTTTGTTTTGAAAATTATGAGAACAGTACATTATGAAAAATTATGAAAACAGGCCCAATAAAAAGATATTTTCGAATATTATATATCCAGATATTTATTTAGAATATTTTTTCTTAAGTCTTGAAGATTGTATAATCATTATGAACGAAATTTATATGCAGTTTAATAGACTGAAAATTTTCCAATTTCAGTTATTGTTTTATTGATTCTTTGCTATAACTGTTAAATCATTTGCACACGGGAATAATATTTTTTAATATGTTGTTTTAGCATAGTGGCTTTCATACTCAGATGGTTGACTGATATGTTGAATGTTCTGATTTTTCAATACCATAAAATCACATCTATAACATGAACCCCTTCAAAAACACTTCGCAAATGAAAATCAATTTAAAGAATCACATGACAATCATATACGAGTGCAAAATGAACACGAGCAAAAGTTATTTATTGTTGATGTTATAAATTTTCTGCATGAGAGGAGTTAGTTAAAATTTCATATCACCAAATAATTTATTTAGAATAAATTCAATATTATAATTAAATATCAAAAATTTTTAAATTTCCCTTTTTAATTTTTATAAATGGTTTTGGGGTTTGGGGATTTAGTTGGTTTTTTTAACAGTAAAAATTAAATGTATGTTTAATTTGAGATTTTCAATAAGAACTAAAAAATTGAAATTTAAATGAATACAAAAAAAAATAAGAAAGGTAATTTTAAGAAAACACAAAATAACGTATTTTCAAGTAAAACATTTTCATAATCATATAAAAATTAAAAAGTAATTGTTCATAAATTATATCACACGAAAAAATGAATTGCTTAACCCCCACTCTCTCCCCTCCGTCACGTGTCATAAAATCTCAACCCCCTCCCCCTTGCAACATCACAGAAAATCGTTAAATTTTTGTATGAAGAATAAAAACTATAATTCATATTATTTAATATATACATATCATTTTTATTCAAAATTCCATATAATTTTCAAGTGTGTTTCAGAATTAATCAAATGAATGTTCCCATCGAGAGCGCATAGATGAGGTTCAATTACTTGAACCATCGAGATGTTCTTCCTTTATCCATTCGACATCTTCATCAATTTTAATCAAGATTTCTTTCTTTCGCTTTGCTATTACTTTTTTGGCTTTTTTAGTGTTGATAATACGATTATGGATACTCTTACGATGAATTTTTAACATTTCTAAAGAAGCGCCATATAAATTACAGTCTACATAGACTCGACTTGAAACAATTTGGCTGATAGAAGGACAATAACTATCGTATGGAATATTCTGACTGGAAAATAGTTGATTTTGAAATAAATTCATAAACTTTGCACCGCTATCTTAATATACACTTTATACACTAATTTAGTCAAAAATAATAAAAAAAGTTAAATCATAAAAAAAAGCATACTTCAAATTTTATCATTGATTACTTAAATATTTTAGGATTTGATACCATTGATTTTTATCTTAAAAAATCTTTGTGACGTCATAAATTATCATACCCCACTGCACCCTGTCACACAATGTCATAAACTTCTAGACCTCTTCCACCCCTAAAAGTGCGACATAATTTATGAACTCTTAGAGAAAACATAAAAATGAAACAACCCGATAATTTGAAAAATATATTTTAGGACTTAAAGTATATAGTAGATATTGTAGTTCAAAGTGTTCATATTAAAAATGTCTCGCTTTAAAAACGAAAAAAATATTTTAGATAAATATTTATATGAATATCCATTATATATATATCAATTACATTGAGTAAATAATTAGGTATTATATATTAGATTAATTTTTAGATCTATGATTATTACATATAGTGTGTTCCAAAAGTAATTGGAAGATGTTTGTTTTAATCTGTCTTCAGATAGGTATTTTATTTCGCGGACATTCATATTTACGTTTTAACACTAACTATTCTCATTTATTTACAGATGAATGAAATCTCGACATGACACCATCTTGAGGAGAGAGTTAAAATGGTACTCCTTTACCCACAATTCCATAATTTTGAATATGTACGAAGACTGGCATTTTAATTTTGCTACCTTACCTCCTAAGTTTACGATAATCAAGGCAGTGTTTGATCGATTTCAGCAGACTGGAAGCGTTGAAGATATCCCCAGGTCAGAGCTCCCAGCTATATCTACAACACATGAACGGCTCGAAAAAGTTCAAAAGTTGGTTGCCGCAGATCCTTCAACGTATGTGTATCGTTGGGCAGCCGCTTTTGATCTGCCACGAACGAGCTACCACCACCTGCTTGTGAAACTTGATCTTAAGCCCTATCGTCCGCAACACGTGCCAATGCTCAGTGATTGCGACTTTGATAGGCGAGAAAAGTTTTCCAAAACGATTGTGAAGAGATTCGATGCCGACCACACAATGTGGACAGACGCTTCTTTGTTTCACTTATCTGGAGCAGTGTCCCGACACAAAAATGTTCGCTGGGGTCCAAAGAATCAACACGCTCAAGAGCAGATTCTAAACTCTCGTCAGGGAATTATGGTGTGGTGTGGAGTAACTTCGGTGGGTGTCTTGGGACTTTACTTCTTTGATGGTTCAGTCAATGCTTGTACCTATCTAGACCTGCTGCAATCAACTGTGGTCTTATGTGAGATAAAATAAGCTTACCTTCCAGCATGATGGGGCTCCTGCCCGTTACGCATCTGGCTCGACCAAAAGTTTTCTCAGTGGATGATCGGAGAGGTGGCCCAATGGAGTGCCCCCTCATTCGCCTTACTTAACTGTGTGTGATTACTTCCTCTGGGGCTACCTGAAAGAGCATGTGTAACGCACAAGACCAGCTACCTTTTCTGAACTCCGAAATACCATATTACATGGTCAAAACAGCATGTCATGCAACGTATGAGTGGTTTGAACAGTTCTCCGTCTTGCAGGGAAAACAACTGCAAATGTGATTCCATTCAGAACACTGTGTATGTTGGCAGATACAACTCTACCATTAACTTTGCATTTTCTTTTATTTTGTCAGATATGCATACAAAATAATTTCCTCCCTTACTTTTGGAACATCATATATATGGTTAAATGGATATTATTTTGAGTATTGACAAATTTCGAAAATTGATATATTCTGCTACACTTTTCTGATGATGATAATGTACAAAAAATAAAATATACTATAACCGTACTTAACATAGTTAATATCGCGCTATATCACTTTTACCAAAGGTCAGTCATGATTACCATAATTTTGCTTTCTCAGTTACTGTCTTCTGTACAATCCAAGTGAGATATAAATAGCATCGCGCTTCTAAATAGGTTAAATGAAAACATTACTTATTACTTCAGATTATAAATATTTTAATTGCTTTAAATATTGATTTTATCAACTTTCTGTACGTAATATACATATCAAAATAATTGTTTCTTATCTTATCAGAAAAACAAATCAGCAATACTCTGCTCAAATCAGTGGCGCTAGTAACACGCCTAACTTCCAGGTTAATAACATGGGTAGCAGTGGTTTGCCCCAGTTTGAACCTGGAAGGTTATCAAACACAGCTGAAGATGGAGGCTCACCAGAATCGTACGGTAACACCAGTGCAATAAATTCAGATCAAGTATTTTTTTACAGATATGCGTTAATATTGATAATCCTAATTGATCTTTACTTGATATTTCATTGTAGCATTTTATTAAGTTTGAATAGTTCCATTTTATACATAACAAATATTATAACAACTAGAAAAAGACCCGTCATATTTGACGGGTGAGCTGAATTTCGACTTTGAAAGTTTCTGTTTAAATTTTTAAATCGTAATTATTATAATTTATTATTTATTGTTTCGAATTCTGTGTTGATTTAACAGTCAGTCACTTGAATCGGAGCTTTTCGGCAAAAGTGATGTACAAAAGCGTCTCGATGCGGACTATGCAGAGTTATCTCAACTTTACGTGGATTCACTCCCTCCACTATTTCGCATTTTATCAGCATATATATGATCATAGAAAAATTTGAGCCTGGACGACAAACCGTGAATCAGATGATAACGAAATTTTGAAAATTTAACCTATTGGGTTCTTGATCAAAAGACATTGAGATTAACACAAAACTTTATTTCTACCACAATTTGAGTTTTTTTTAAACAAATATTTCCGTGGAACTTTTGCACTTTCTTTTTACACAAACCATTATAAATAAGAATTGATTTAAATATAAATATGGTTATTGTATTTTTTTACAAATTAAAATTCTATACTTTTTTAATAAACAATTATAAAGTGAATTAAAATTTTGTCACAAAGATTTTGTTGCGTCTTATTAAATTTCAATTTTATTGTACCTTGAAATTTACCTGTTTCTCAATTAAATTTCCCAATTCTATACAATAGCATTTTTCATTTCGTTTTCATAATAGTTTTAAAAATTATTTTGGATTTAATAAAGTAATGTTTTGAAAATAGAATTTAAAATCGCAATTTCGTTTAATTTAACAACTTTTAAATTACCCCTTTTTTACATAAATAAAATTATATTTCGATTAATAATTACGTTTTCCAAAATAAAATTAAAATCGCATTTTCATTTAAGGCGATTTAATTGTTTTACAATTATATTTTGATTCCAATTAAAATTTCCAAAAACTTTATAATTGCATTTTTAATTTACTTCGATTTAATCGTGTAAAATAAAAGTTACTAAAAATAGTTTAGTTTACTTTCATTTCGCAAATAAATATTAAACTTTATATTACTTTTGATTTTATTTCAATTAAATATTTTCATCAAAATTGAAATTAACTTTTTTTACTTTATAATAAATCTTTGCATATATCTTTTAATAAACCTACCGTAAAATTTATTTTATTTCTTACATAAATTAATTTTTACATTAAAATTTCTGAAAATTTTATTTTAACATATCTATAACAATATTTTACGGAATGTAATTGTTTAATTATTAATTTAATAAGATTGTAAATTCAAAAATTTTATGAACTCAACAACGCTCCCAACATAACCTAAATTGATTTTTAGAAATATAATTAGTAAATAAGTGATAGAAATCGTCATTTATCAAATAAATTAGTATTTTCATAAAACGTTTCACGAAAATCCGTGTATGAATCATCCAAATCGTCATTATTCGAAATCGATGTTAATTTAACCATTTAACGATATTACGGTTTTCGATCTATTTCATCGCTTTGCAGGCGTCTTTCGGTCAAGGCGCTGTACCGACAGAATTGTATTGATGCGGGTTATCCAGATTGACTACATCCTTAAGTGGATTCAATCCGGTTCATCCGAAATTTCACATTGAAAAGCGTGACCGACAAACAAACAAACAAATACATTTTAGGCAAATATTATATATATATATATATATATATATATATACATTTTAAGGTAAAATCTATATAATAGGGATAAAAATAAGACGACGCGTTTCGAGATAATAATAATCCCATCATCAGGTCACAAAATGTACCAAGCAGGTGCATTAGTGTAAATATTTTTTTAAAATATCTGTAATTAATAAAATAGTTATACATATTCAATAAGACACATTTTATCATGTTTTTAAGTAAAACTAATATTTAAATAAACTTTATTCATTGAAAAGTAATATATATATA
>MQRK01218971.1:0-10615 GCA_001938485.1 Girardia tigrina
GGTATAAAATTTCGCACATGTCTAGAAAAAAATTATTTTCCTCTTTTTAGTGCATTGGTAATGCTTGAAAAACGTGGTTGTTTTTATAAAAAAAATTTTTATTAATAATATTATTTATATTTATGGATATAATAGTTATCGTCATTATAAATGCTTGACAAATTCTTATTCATTTATTTGTAGTTGATAACATCACTTTAGCAATTAATTTGGAATTAATTGTGATATTTACTTCACCTTAAAGTCAGTCAAGAAATTCAAGTATCGTCGAAGTTGTAATATATTTTGAACGAGTAACGAGTTACATTATTGTAGTTTTTATTCCAGTGTAGTTTAATAGTATCAAGGTTGACCGTAGAATATCATTCAAATTCAATAAATTTAAAGTTGATCAATAAGTCTTACAAAGTTAAAGACAAAAATCAAATACGCGCAAATTCTTAAATATCTACTGCCGTATAAAACAAATATTGTGGAAGTGGACGATAAGAAGATTAGCTGTTTTATCATTTTCTTTTGGTTCAAAGTTATACATTAAGCTCCTTGTTGTCGATGAGATTAAACGATATCTGCATTTAATTTGTTGATGTTCTTTTGATTTTTGATTTTCATTTATTTACTTATTAAAATGATAAAATTATCATAACAAATGTAATAATGGAATAGAAACATAATAAGACAAAAATATATACGTCAATGGTGTGCATTATCAGTAATATAGAAGAATGAAAGCCGGTTAGTTTATTATTTGGTTAATGCTCTATAGAAAAGAAGTAAAATGACTTTCAATCTTTTATATATTTAACAATAAGGAAAGGATGATATATGATGAGTATATGAATTATTGATGAATAAACAAAAACAGAATTAATAACACAGTTCAGTTTGTTACTTGGTTTTGGTAGGAAACTTGAAATGTTTCTTGAGGATCGAGAAAATCGAATGAATAAATTTGATATAAGATGATAACGATATGATTGCGATCCTGAAATAATGATTGCCATATGAGAAAAGTAATCTTCCAATAAAATATTTGATGTACGATATAGAGGGGCAAAATTCTTCGTATTGTTGGGGTTTCGAAAAATAAATATGAACACTTTTGATAAAATTTTATATAGGAAAATTTTTAAATAATTCTTTTAGTAAAATTATTAATTTCAAACAAAATAATATTTAGTTTAATAAAACTTGGAATTAAAAATTATAAATATTTTAGTTTTTGTTTTACTTCATCAAAAATTATAAATATTTTAGTCTTTGTTTTACTTTATCAATTTTCAAGGCTGATGAAAATTACTATATAAACAGCAGCAAATTTAGTTTTAGTTTGCCCAAAAAATATCTTCTGAAAATTTTCCAAACAAGAATGGTCATATCAAGTAACGTAAATTCAAAGTTTATTTTATTTTTATTTTATTAAAATATTATTCTTTCAAACCACAAGTACCCCGTATGGGAGAAAAAGGTTTGTTGTAAATTACAATATCGTTCGTGTTGGGAGATTCACAGTTTTTACTGTAATCTGTTAACTCGTACAAAATATTGTTTTGTGTTTGGTGTTCTGTCATCAAGAATTGAATTATTATTATTATTTTTGACTTGTTAATTTTTGTTATTTGAAATAAAGTTTCATAAAAGAATTTGTGTTCATTGTCTATATATTTATGTTGAAAGTCCTTTCTGATTAATTGGAGTCAGATTTAAGATAAAAAATTTCGGATTAAAGAATAAAGATTTGTGTTTTGAAACGTAAATATTTAAATCAAAGATAATTTAATACCCGACAGTATAATAATAGCTTTTATCTTGGATAAGAATGGTTAACAGGAGCACTGATGTAGTAAATGGTTGTTCGTTGAATAATAGGCTGTTTGGAATTGTAAAACTTCGTTGTTAGGGACTTTCTTCGTTAAATTAGTATTTGATTTTCTTTTTATTGATTTTTTATATCAAAACAAATAATTATCATAATTATAATAATTATTTTAAAGCGGGGAGGGGGAAATAATTTTCTTTTGTCATTCATTTCTTTGTTTTCTTCCTTACTTTTTTTTCTTTAAATAAAAATAAAGCTTTTTTCCGTTAAAAAAATATAAAAAAAACTTTACATTCATATCAAAATATATAAAAATGATAAAAAAAACATAACAAAGTAAAACCTACACTGGTACAAAAATAAAAATGTTCTTTTACAAGTAGTATTATTGAAAGATTATAAACTATTTAACATATATAAATATATATGTTGGATATTTAAGTTATAAAAAATATGTGATTTCAACACATTTGAATCGGCTGAGAGTGAAAATTGAGTTTACTAAAATCGATGTTGGTTCGGGGAAAATAGTTAAATGTTGAGTTTTGAAATTGAATAAATTTTTATTGACTTTTTACGAGATAAAATATACCGAAGCAGAATCTCGAAATTCTCTGGCTCTTCGGCTTTGTGCCGGAAGGTTTGGTTCCACACGGTGATGATGTGCTAAGATAGCCTCGAGGAGTGGTATCAGACGGAGAAAACGAAAAAGAGAAAGTGTTTTTCTTTTGATCAGCCCACCGAGATAGGTACGAATGATAGCAATGGCGAAGCGAAGTAACGGAGAGTCTATGGTCACACTGCGACCAATAAGTATTAGTTATATTATCAGACAATAAGTATTATTTTTTTGGAACAACATATTCCTTAGAAAAGAGTAAAATAAAATTTAACAAAGTATGTTCCTACATATCAAAACATTTGCAAATAATACACATTGTTCCATTAAGTAACTGTAATAACATTATGAAATGTTATTTATTTATGTATTCTATTGAGAAATGAAAATTATAAAATTTAATATTGAAATTATTTTAATCAATAATTAAATAAAAGGTAAAACAAATTCGTCATAAATGGAATTTATCGTATTCTTTATTAATTTACTCTTTTTCTTCAGTAAGTTTATTTTGTTCTCCTTTGTTTAATTAAATTATAAATGAATTATTTGTAAAAAAATAGTTTATTATGTTTAAAATATTTTAATTTTGAATTTATTTTATTTTTTACTATGGAAAACGTATTAAATTATATTATTTGAATTAATGTAAAAAAAGTAGAAGAAAACTCTCATATTTTTGTGATTAATTTCGACAAATTAACCGCTATCTTCAGACAAAACAAGCAAATATTCACTTTGTTTCGCAGTTAGAAGTTTTTTCCATTCTTTTTATTAACTTACTTTCTATATAGGTATATATATATATAGTGTCGTTCAAATTAATCCGTCAGTACATTTTTTTCATATTATTTAAATTTGTACAAAATTTACCAAACCAACCATTCTTGAAATTTTACATGTAACTAACTTAAACATTGAGTCAATTTATCTATCAAACTGATTTATCAAACTAACAATATTAAAATAAATAACGAATTAAAATGGAGAAAAAAAGTTAAATCATGTCTTAATAATAAATCCTTTTATTATATGGCAGTCGAATTTACATATAATAAATTAAATTAAAATAATTGTATTAAAAATAACATCTTACCCTATACACCAGTGGTGCCCAACTTTTGTGTACGTAAGATCGACTTTTTTTCTTAAAAATGTGTCGCGATCGACTTGTTGTCATAGTTGTAGTTTAAGGGGAGATTGGGAAGTTAGAAATACATACTATGCTTTTACATTATGTTATAATACAAGATACACTACTGCAAAAATTCCGTGTTTCCACACTTTGAAGATAAATTTAAAACAATATGAGTAATTAACAATATTTGATTATTCAAATTAGCAACAAAAAAATTAATTTTTTTCGATTTTTAGACCATTGAAATGGAGTGTCAAGTCGACAAAAATGAGCATTTCCGACACCATCTATTGTTTGCGTATAATCGAGGCGCCAAAGCCGCAGACGCTGCCCGAGAGCTTTGTACTGTATACAGAGAAGGTGCTATAGCTGATAGAACCGCTCGTGATTGGTTCGCAAAATTTAAAATTGGCAATTTTGACCTCAAGGATGCACCTCGTTCAGGACGACCAAATGAATTTGATGAAGAGCGTTTGAACAAACTTTTGCAAAGCAAACTAAAAAACGGAGAAGTATAGTGATTACTTAATTTTTTTTTAATATTTGTGTTTACAAAAAAAATTTTTTTACAAATTTTTATTTACAAACATTTTTTTCATTTTCAGTCTGTAGTAGAAGATCGACCAAAAGTCGTGTCGCGATCGACTCGTAGATCGCGATCGCCTGGTTGGGCAGCACTGTTATACACATACTACATATGCAATACAGATAAGAGCGATAAACGCAATGCACGCACCTATGTTTCTTTCAATTTAGAACAAATAAAATGTTACAGAAAACTATGAATTTAACTTTTTCTTTTTAATAACGATATTGTGGACTGTAAATTTTACTGAGTTGAAATAAAATTTGAAATGTCATTCATCTCTTTCATAAGATAATTCGCTTTGAACGTGACGGATTAGATTCGATAAATATCCGCATAAATTTTGGTTTATATGAAAAAAAAGGATTTGAGAAATACATACATAAAAGAATTTTTGCTAATTAACTTAAATAATATACTTGGTGCTTGATGGTAATGTTAAATAAATATGTAAAATGACTTACATTTATTGAAAATAAGTCATTTTCAAACATAAAATAAAATCAAAATTGCATGCTTTACACTCTCAAACTTTTCACACGTTCTACATTTCACATATTGTCCTTTACGCTTCCCTTAAGCTGGTGCAAGCATATATGCTTCCAAGCGTTCACTACTATTTTCTACTTACCATTTTAAATTCACTTTTGTACTCTTGTGTCATCTCGCAGTATAGTGAGTTATACTGATAATGGATTCTTCTTTTACAAAAGAGGCAAGGTGTGTATTTTTTGTTGAGTCTTCTGCTGGAACAGCGAAGGTTAAATTTTTTGTTGATGCAAATTTATAAGGTTGTGATCACAAAAAATAGAAAGATAGTTTAAAAGATCGGTTCGAATTTTTATTATTTCCAAATTACCGGAATTTTCGTTCACTAGGGGATGGGGAAATGCCCCACCATTCAATATGTTTAAAAGGTCCTGCTATTAACGGTTTTCCGGGTACTAGGGTGCTATGCACCCCAAGCCATTTTCTGATGCTATTATTGCTGGAATTACATGCATTGGACGCTTGAAATATCGTGACTTTTTAAGTTTTATTAAGTTGATTTTATTTCTTAAACCTTATCTTGATTGCTAATGTGCTTTTAAAATTATTTCTTATGACAAAGTTATAGGGCTCCAGGGATGCAGTGCATCCCAATATTATAAATGCGTAGAAACAACAACATTTACTCTTATAGATAAATAAAGATAATTATAGATAATTAAAGACATGAAACATTATCAATTCAAATTATAATTATCACTCTTATGGAACTCTTTAAATTTGGAGCATCTGTGGTCGTGACACATGCCTCTCTTGCAACATGAACAGCCAACTCAGCTTTTACGGTCAACAGTTCTGGGGCATAAGTGACATCTTTGCTGTTTTTCCAGTAATACCACAGTTTGCTCTGCATGTGACAAAGGTCAGATTGCCAAACGATGGGAGGATTTCCTTTAGAGGATTCACTTGTGGCTGCGAAGCAGATGATGACATTGATCTTCTCGTAATGTGACTTCTACACAGCTACATCCCGGCCGAAATCAAAAATTGTAATGCTGTTTTTTCTGTTGATCTGCGAGAGAGATCTTGTATTGGCAAAAATGTACATCGAGTCGATCACTGCAATATCGAGTAGATTCATTATAAACTCATAATGCCAACGTCGTCATTTACACTTCATTGAGTACATTCGTACTTGCTTATCCATATTGTCAACATCAGATTTTGTGGCATTGTAGATGAGGACTGCATCTGGCTTTTCTCTTTCATATTTACCAGATTTGGAGAAAGAATCCAGCAGAAGGACTTGCTTCGAACCTTTGTCCCAATAACTACACTGCATTTGACCATCACTGTAGTAAAACACAGAGTCCTTTTGTTCCGCCTTTTGTACTTTTCCCTTCAGGAAGCACGTCTCTTCTGTTTTGTCTAATTATTCCAATGTAGGTTAGTTTCTTCTCTGCTAGCTTGTCGATTAAAGAGGATTAAGTAAAGTAATTGTCATCTGTCACATTAGCACCAGATCCATAGATAGGGTAGCGAAGATGTATCACAACAGCTTCAGAGAACTTTGTGGACATTTCCATGACTTTAGTTTTTAGAGTACGAGTTCCGATATATGTGATGCCATTGTAGACATAGGATCCCGCGGAATTTGTTAACCAAAATAATTTCATTCCAAACTTGCCAGGTTTGGTGGAGATATATTGTTTAAATGCGACTCTTCCGTGGTATTCTAGAAGTTGTTCATCCACCGAGAAGATCTCGAAAGGATGCACGAATCTTTGCAAATTAGACACAAAGACTTCAAAAGTATGGCGCACAGGCGACAACTTATAATTTTTATCGCGTCTTCGTGGGTCATCTAACCGAAAGCATCTTTTGATGAGCTTGAAACGCTTTTCAGACATAATTACTGGATATATAATATGTCCATGAACAGGATTCCTCATTTGGTCAGTTGGTGTGTACTGGTCATTGTAGGCAGCACTAAATAAATTCAGACCAATAAGTGCATTCCATTCTGCCTCGTCAATTGGTCGCCAAACTTTCTTGGAGACTGAATGTTTATGATTCCACTCTGTCACGAGTCTCTTTCCATAGAGATTTGAATAACGAAGTCCCATGGCAAAAAAATCTTCAGTAAACATCAGTAAAGCATCCATTTTACATTGAGGATGAATTCCAGACTTGACTTTCCCTCCTTCATTGCGCATTATGTTACACTTTTCCTTTCTTCCTTTGGTATTTGGAGGTGTCAGACTCCACTTTCTTCCTGAAGGAACCTAGAAAATCATCAATAAATAAACAAATATATTACATCATATATACAACAATTATTATGTGTCATTATAAATTCCTACCGTCATAACCCTTTCAAGATTGCTGCGCCCAGTTGCTGCACCGATTCTTTCTCGTAATGACATTGGATCTTCAAAAGAGCCATCAGATTCTTCACTATTTCTTTCTATCAGTTCTGCGCTTTCATAGAATTCATCTTCAGTGACGGGATATGATTCATCGTCATTGCCAGAATTTGGCGTTTCCCCTCGTAGAGAAGAATTTACTTGCTCATCTTCAAACAATTCTTCGAATTCTTCGCCGTCAGATGAATCATCATTTAGAAGAAATTTCAGAGCTTCTGTTTTTGCTGCTCGCTGTGGTCTTGAAGACATCTGAATTGTTATACAGTAAATAATAATTAAATAAAATAAAATCACTAGATAAAGACGATTTGCTAATAATTTCAAAGTTTTACTTTTTACCAGTTCTATAACTTTTAGTTTGTGAAATAAAGGAATAATAACTTAATAGTCCTGGTGGATAAACATCCTCTTTCTTTTGTCTTAAAACTAACATTCCTCTACCAATTGAAGGTGAAGACATAACGAAACATATTTTTTATATGTGCCAGACGCAAAAGATACCAAAATGAAATTGTGAGAATATTATGACTCTTGAGTCAAGCAATCGAAACCAAATCAGTTGAAAATCACACTTGGAACAATAAACAATCAACAATAAACTACCTGTTGATGCTATGTATAAGTTGTGTATTAAATTAACGAGAAATTATATATATTTTTTAGTGATTTTTCAAAGAGATTTATTGAATAGGCTACTTTTTCACAAAAATAATAAAAAAATATTGCCAATAATTAAGTAATTAACATTGTACATAACACATTGATAAATTGAAATAATTTAAATGTAATATATAAAAATATAGAAATTGAGAAATAACCATATGGTCAACATATTTAATTGGTTTTAGTATAATTTAAATTTCTGTATTTCATATTTTAAAGTTGGGGTGAAATGCACCCCATGTGCCCGATTACCTAGTAGTAACCTGAGTGCCCGGCTAACTGTTAAGTGTATGAAGAATATTTTAAATTATGAGTGCAGTATGTTGTTTTGTCAAGGTATATATTCTAAATTTTATATCTTATGTAATTTGTTTGAATTAATAAAATATTTAATAATATTTATCCTCTTATAAGTGCAATATTTATGTTTAAGGAAAGTAAAATTATATTTTCTATATAAATAAGAGATTAAAATAACAAGACCAGAATGGTAAAAAAAGAAGAACAAATTTAAGAAAAAATAATAAATAAAGAAATAAAAATAATTAATAAAAGGAATGATAAGTGAAGAAGGAATATATAAAGGAAAGAAAATTTATGAAAAAGGCCAAAAAATTATTATTATTTTAAAAGTTCAATTATTCTTTGGCCTTAAAAACTTAACGTTCAGATCAACATAAATGATCTCGTAACCGCATACGGATAAAGGTTCGATCTAATTTCGTAATCGCACACGATAATTTGGTATATAAAAGGCGAAACTAGCGAAAATAAAATAGAAAAAAATTTTTGATCATTAAAACTTAGTTGAAAAGCTAAAATTGACTTAACAAATAACGAGGACAATCATAAAGTGCGATTTAATATAATTTATTTATATATCTTTTAAATAATCATATATTTTATGTACTGTACTGAAAAGTATAGTCCACCGTCACGATTTCTAAGTATACATAAAGATACGAGTAGATATCGGAAGATTCTCGGCATCTAAAACGCAAAATAGGCCTGGAGCCACAATTTCTCTCAAATCACTTAATTGTCAATTTTTGTAAATAAATATAAATATATTTTTATAAAATCATCTCAATCTTTTGTTTTGTTCATTTAATAAAAACACGAGTAAACCCCAACAGTTTTGAATATTTTTGCTGTGCTCCTGTGTTTACCGTTGATAAAAGCAATTTTTAAAAATAAAAAAATTATGTATAGAAGAAACAAATAAATAAATATGTTGTTAAAACGAATGTAAAAAAACATCATTTGAATTAATCAATTTTTAAACGATGCGTTAATTGTTTTTTCCTAAAGATGGTTTCTCATTGAAATAATGCTGGGGTGCTCTGATAAAAATTACAAAAATTAAATTAATGAAATGTTAAAAAAATCTTTGTTTAAATATACACGAATGGAATAACACTTAGAAATCGTATTGTTTTTATCAAATAAACTTTTGGTGCACCGATTGACCGCTTTTCGTAATTGAGTGGTGTTCTCATCGAAAACAACAAACATCATTTCGAGCGGATGAAATGAAACAAAAACGGGTCGGGCCGAATCTACCTCCACCTCACTCTGGTATCGGTACACAAACGATTCACTCGAACTCGTCGAGTGAACCTTTGGAGTCCAAACTAATGCACCAACCGTACTAATCGTCATCCGAGACGGAACCTATCGTCACGCGGATGGTGACTCTGAACGGAGAGCTCTCACAAGCTGGTCAAAAAACTGATATTCAGATCCACGCCGACCGGTAGTCATTGAGTCCAACGGTTCATGAAAACCCTCAAGAGGGTCGAACGACTCCTCCAGCAAGCAAATTCCCGCGTTATTAAGAGGTATTGGTTACTGAATCTCGATCTGGTAGCCAGTATTTTAGATGCTCACTATCAAATGCTTTAACAATAATACAGCCCGCGACAGACAAATGAAAACGGTCCGAACCGTCTCTTTTGCCAAGGGTCTGAAGGCAGTGCGATCAAGTCCATTTTGGGCGTCTTAACACAAATTTACTTCGATGTCCGCCCAATGCACCGACATTTTCAGGGTCATTGTTTTTTTGTACTAATAATGTGATCACTAATCAGAACCGAGGCCCTCTAAGTAAATATGTAATTAATTCAGACAATTATTTTATCAGTATGATTTCGAAATTTGGATTAGACTGACTCGGTTTATTTGGAAGTGGATAATGCCGTTATATATGTATAAGTTGGTCAATAATATAATTCGTTTCTATATATATATATATATATATAATTTATATGTAATTAAATGAGTCACTTCATTTTCTTTTTACGTATTTCAGAATCCACAAACACAAAAGAAATCATTTTTCAACCAGAATTACCTAAAACTCTGTTGAAATCTACATTATATATATTTAAAATATTTCTCACAGACAATAGAACAGAAGAAGTGTTTCATTGTTATCAGATGGTCGGTCCGAATAATAAAATATTAAAAATTTCAAAAAATATTTTGGTAATAAATCCCAAAAATTCTACAACAGCTTATTATATGTATAATATTTTTAATTTAATTCAAGGCACAAGAGAAAGTGTATCATCAGTTATTGACTTTTTTGTTGTTGGTAGGTTTTTGATACTTTTATGATTTATTATAGTTATTGAAGTTTCCTAATAAAAATAACATATGATACGGACATATGATCCTTTAACTCTTTCTCTCGCAGTGTTGTTTTACAACAACATTAAGTTTATTAGCTGAGAAATTTTAAGCAAGAGAAATTCCGCTATTTATTAAGCACTTTTCATATACCTTCACTGTATTTCATCTTGTCAAGAATGGGCCATTTACTTTTGCCTATATCTCAGCATTTAGACCACATAGAAACTTCAAATTTTCACTG
>MQRK01218987.1:0-12606 GCA_001938485.1 Girardia tigrina
TATATATATACATATACCTATATAGAAAGTAAGTTAATAAAAAGAATGGAAAAATATTAATTTTAATGTATAAACTTAGAAATATGTATGAAGAAAAGTAAAAAATAAAACTCTGGAATTATAATTTGGAAATTTTTAAAATCCGAATTAAAAAACTTTAAAATAATTATAATATATTTTTGAAAAAAAAGTCCAGTACAAAATACAATTTAAAATAAAAATATTTTGTGTAAATTACAAACTTTAAATTATATTTCAATGTATAAACTGTAAAATATGATCTTTTATTTTTTGTAATTTTAACTTTTATTTCCGAAAAAAATCTTTATTTAATATTAATTTTAATGTAATACTATCAATCCAATAGATGTATAAAAAATAGAATATCATAAATTAATGTAGATTACGGAATCTTGTTAGATGTATTTTTCAGACTGTGAACCTTAAAATAAAGAACTAAACATGAATAATTTTTCATTAAAAATATTTTTTTTGTTATAGAAATGCACCTTGCCACCATCCTTTACAAAAGCTCCAGATCACTTATTGGAAGTATAAAATCTCTGGCGATATACATCAAACTTCCTTAACAATTTAAACTACAATATTTAACCGGATATTAAATTAAAAAAAATAATATCTGAAAAAATAATGAATTTATGATAAATATCAATGTATTTTCAAATTTAAATTTTAATACAATTATATAATATTAAAAATACATTTATGTTTAATGCTGATTTTTTTAAATATCAAATAATAAAATAATTAACAAATCACAAAAAGTAGTTCTCTCTATAGACTTCTACTTAACTTATTATTAAATTATAGAACGTTTCACCTTTTTAAATTGTAAATTTGAAAACATTTGTATTTTTTTGTTTTTTATAATTGTACAATTTTTATTATTGTTTTTGTATAACAATTAAATAAAGAAAACTTATGGTTCACCGGTTGTTAACATATAAGTAGTTCCCAGTCCTAATATTATTTATCCCGCCGTACTTAATAAAATTATAAAAATTAAATAATATCTTATGTTTTTCAAGATTAAAATATCTATAAAATTTTACAATCTCAAATGAAATTATTATTTATTTTAATTTCTACATTTAAAAGACATTTAATAATATTTTACTGTACATTAAAATTTTATAATACTAATAATTTTATGAAAAAATTAAAAATACAGTGATAAAAATATTTTTTTATATATTTTAAAACAATTTTTGGTACATCGGTTCAACAAAATTAGATTTGTACCTACCCCTAGCATTTTCTTTAAATAAAGAAGTATTTATTAAAAATGTTTTGTTTAAGTTTTACATAAGCTTTTTTGTTTAGATCAAAGATATTATTTTTTATATAATTTACATTAAATTTCATAGGTATCCCGATATTCCGTCAAACAAAAATCTACAAAGTCCGCTTTCAAAATTTAAATCCGGGATGAATAATGTATAATAATTTTATAAATCGTTTTCTGTTTACAAAATCTTTTAAGTATTTCAAGACAAGTGATCCAGTTCTATCTAGAATTCACAAACCCGAGTTTCCAGACAGTGGTCAAGGTTCGAAATTTATTCATAAAGTATTGAATAAATCTTATTGTACAACAAAAACATCCGATCAGAGTAAAACCAACACGACAAACCAAACACCGTATGGTTTAAATTTATATAATTTATTAATTATTTGATTGTATTATCATATCTTTCTAAATTTTCATCATAAGTTAATTATTTTTCTAGTAATCCATCCAAAGGTCCGCCATCGTCCTGCTTAACCGAAAGCTTCAAATGCGTCTCAATAAATAACAAGTAAATAATAGCAATTATATTTAAGATGATAATTTAATAATTTTAAAAGATATCAACAATCAGATTTAACATCAGAAAGAGAATCAGACTCCTTGAAAAGGTCTGAACATGTAAAATTTCGAAAATGGATAGGTGGAAGGACCACAAAATTTGAAATAGGATGAATGATCGATTCATTCAGATATCGATTTCATTTTTTGAAAAATAAAAGATTTATATTTTTTTGTATTTTTTGTTTTATATAATTATTACTTTATCATTTGAAAACGTATTTGGAAATATTTCACTTGAAATTCAAAGGATAAAAATAGTTAAGATCCCAAGCTTTCTTAATGAAATTCTATTTTTCTAGTTTAAAAAATGACATTTTTAATTAAAAATTTAATAAAATATTTCTACCAAAGTTTTTATTAAAATAATTTTTTTTCATGAAAAATTATATTAGTTCAAGTTTGTATCAAATTAAAATTATTTTATTTGACCATATATAGACTAGTTATATTTTTATTCAACTTCGAAATTCTTATGAGTTAAATGGATTTTGGTTAAATGGATTCCCTATAATGCTGCTATGTTGCTGGCCTCCGGATCGGGCTGTGAAGACAAGCACCCGTTTCTCGTGCGGGAAATCTTCGCGCGGCGGGACGGATCGGCCGATCTCGTATCGAACATAATTCGGAGTACCACTGAGTAACGGTGTATCGTCCGTATCACCGTGGATTCATTTATCGTATTCCAGTTGCTGTCACCGCCGATAATATTCGATGTAGTGAATTGTTCGATCGGTTTTTCGATACACGGACTGAGTGAGTGGTCGGTTAAGTTGTGGGAATCCTCCATGCGTCACCAAATTGTGAGAGGCGATGTTGTACGGGATCCGACCCATCGGGGTCGCTGCCGCACAGTGCGGTTCGAATTATTATTCGTTATTAAACGGCAATCAACAAAACTAAGACATTTATTACAATTATATTTAAATTGTATTTTTTTAAAAAGTGTCATCACACATTTTATTTAAACAACTGTTTATTCTATATTTTTTTTATTTCGGTAGTTTGACCGGAACACCATAGCTACTAAAAATGTTGAATAATCTTTTTCTATTATCTCTAGGCTTAGTACTCTGTTTTGGAGAATCACTTGCAAGCAATGATAAATTAACTTCTTCCTCTCCTTTTATTTGAGATCTCTTCAAGCAGATTACTTTAATCTATGGGAATTGTACAAATTGTGCTTGTAAATTTGAATTGAAAATAAAAGTTTGGAATCAATACGAAAGTTAATTATATATTTTTGTTCATTCTCAATTAATTTACCCACTTTTATCATAAGTGGGAGCTCTTTCGCTAATTATTACCACAATATATTTTAATGATTATCCAAATACATTCAATCTTTGTTTCAGCAGTTCAATATATTTTTCGTCTAACATCGATCCAAAAATTCGAATTATTTCTAGTTTCCAATTATTTTATTCATTTAACAAAGTTAGATTCGTATACTTCCTTTAGACGTCCATTTGTCGAAACATGCAGTAAACATTTCACCTAAATCAATACATCTTTTAAATTGATGTGTCATCGCTATTACGATCTTCTTATAAAACTGAATTGAAATATTCTTTATATTGATATTTGATTGAGTGTTGAGGTATCCATAATTAAGTAAAATCCTTTTTTATATCTGTTGACTCGATGAATGTTCTGAATGGTATTCAATCCAGACTTGTCATTTAGGTAATACAGTACGACCTCGTTTTGGGGAAACCCAAACTGCGGAGAAAAACTTTTTTTGGGGAAAACCTAGGTTCTGGGGAAAATTTTATCACCTTAATACTAATCCTTATAAAAACGAATTTTTATAAAGAAATGAACCTCCAAATGGGGAAAATTAGTTAAAATTTTAAAAATTTTGAAAACTTAAGTTAAAAATTTTTTAAACTTTTTGTTTAAATATTTTATTTATTAAATTTAGAAATTTAAAATATTCAATCCGGTAAGGAAAATTACAATTCTTAATTTTTAAATTTATTTTCTGAAATTTAGAAGGACTATTGCCAAGAAATTAAATCACAGTCAGGTCTGTAAAAGGATTAGTTTATTTGCGAGAAATATGGCATCTCTAAAGGAAGTCTACACCGACTGAAAATGAAAAGGAAGGAAATCCTATGCCATGCTGCTCTACATCAAATGAAACTACAGGGTACCAATTAAATACAGAGGTTTACGAGGTGTTTCGTTCTCTCAGATGTAAAGGTTTCCCGGTTAATGGACCAACGTTAAAACTTATTGCTCGTAAAATCGCAAATAGACATTCTAATAAAGACTTCATTGCTTCAAATGGTTGGCTCCACAGATTTAAGAAACAGTTTGATATAAAATTAAAAACACTTAAAGGCGAATCACGATAAGCTGATAAAGAAGGGGCTGAAAACTTTCGCTCGACATTTAGTGATTTAATCCAGCGGACATAAAATGAGAAAATAACGTCTCTCACTTCTTTTATGTTGCAGTTACACAGGAGAAAAATATAAGCCGCTTATAATAGGACGGTCAAAGTCACTAAGAGTATTGAGAGGAGTAAACCTAAAAGCCATAGGCATTGAATATGATGCTTCATACAAAGCCTGGATGACCAAAAGTATCTTTGAGAATTGGCTATCTCGTTTTAATGAAGAAATGAGGGGAAAAGGAAGCAAAGTAGCACTGCTAATAGACAATGCAACTTCTTTCCAATATTCAAACATTGATGTAATATTTTTTTCCCAAAAAACACAACTTCTTTAATACAGCCATGTGATCAGGGAATAATAAAGGCGTTTAAAAATCATTTTAATAATTGGATGATGAGAACAATTATCTATGACAATAGATAATAATAGTGCACTGGAAATAAAGTGTATCTTTATTTCCAGCACATTAGATGAAAAAGCTGCCTTTTATTTATTTTATTTTCCCATGGTAAAGATCTATAAAGAAACAACAAAGGTATGGATTGTTTTCGAACGCAAATTGATTATCATTAATTAAATGACTCTTTTTGGTCAAGATATCAAGCTGAATAGAAAACAAGAATTTGGAATTTAACATTGTTCCCGATGGATAATACATTTATATGTATATTGGTTTAAAAATTTCGAATGAGAAAAAAAAACAAAACGAATCATGTGATTCAAAAGACTGTATTTGATTATTAAAACTAATTTAATATTTTGTACATTTTAATAATAATTTTATTTTCGTTATTAAACATCTCAATTTTCTTTTTCTTAATTTCTTTACATAATATTTACACAAACGATAAAAAATATGGTGTAATATATATGATTAAGTGACAAAATTTTGCTATGCGAAATACGCAAAATACGGTATACAGATAAAGCGAATAAAAATACAACAATTACAATATACAGATACGAATTAGAAACAAAATTAATTGGATAAATTAAATATTGAATACGATATACTAGAAATACATTATATCCTTTTCCTGAAAGTTATCGCGTAAAAAAGATACAATTTACATTAAAATAAATCAACGTTGGTAAATCATATATTAAAAGAAACATCCACACGTGAGTTAAAAATGAATAAATTATTTCATTTGACAAATAAAATCTTAATAAGAATTAAAGTAAAAAATTTTTAATACTGAAATCGCGTAAAAAAAGAATTTGTGGCGCAATATCAAATCGCGTAAAAAAGGATAAGGTGTATATGAAATACTACAAAGAACAAAAACATTGCAAGTCATGATGTGTTCTTAGATCATTATAAAATAATCCAAGCTAACACGGGATTATTAAATTCTAATCGAATGCAATATGAGAAAAAATATCTGATAATCTTCGCGAAGGAGAGCGAGATATTAAGATTCATTATAAACATGGAAAACGCAAACTACATCATTGTACTGGGGTGAATTTCTTGAATGGTGAATTATCATGATGGCTTTAGGGTCTGGGATTAAGACAGGTAATAAAATACAGAATAAAGATTGTATAGTTTGTCTTCGGGCTCGAGCTAAAACGTTTAGATGTATGATGACTCCCATTCCAAAGTACAGAGTCCAAGAACCACTAGTAGCGTTTATTAAGGTGAGAGTAGATTATGCTGGGCCATATTTGACAATGCAAGAAGCCACGAAATATATATTTTTATATAAGTATCGGTAACCTTAATATGAACTTATATTGTAACCCAAGGTCATTCAAGTTCAAATGTTTTCGGATGAGTTACTGATACATTGCTAAAGTCACTCAAAGTTATCCAAGACCAATTACTTAAAATTTTAATAAAAGCTCACACTATCAAAAGTTTCATTTCAAAGAGAAAATGTACAGTACATCACTTAGTGCAGTGAATACTGATCTATATATTTTTTAAACATGAATAATGTATTAATTACATTTTTAAATAAATGATAGGCTTTTGTAATTTTGAGACAATATTTTTATTTGCATCCAATGAAAATTCTGGAAATTTTCTGCGTTTTGATATAGACATTCATTTATTGTTTTTGGATGTTTTGATTTCTTATATAATTTAACGAACCACATCATGAGGTTGTGTGACGAACGAAACATGTTGTGAATTTTAGTGAATTAATAAATAGTTACTCCAATGACGAAAGAAAAAATCTACAAAACTTCGAAGACTTAAGATAAATTTATCTTAAACATGATTATAGTAACAGCGAAAAAATTAACGGTAAAGGATCAGAATGATGACATTCAGTGGTCTGAATTTTGCTTGAAAAATAGACGCAAATAATTCAAGAATTAAAGAGATGTCCAAACACATTATTTTAAACAATTAATATACAATTTTATTAGAACATCTTACAGTAGATTATTAAAGTTGAAAAAAATTTAAACTCGTGCTTCACATTATCAGCAACGAATCTCTCCATTAACCTGCCTTACGATATGCAATATCTGCCGAGCTTGAAATAACACAGTAAAATCAAAAACAAAAACTGTTTTATTATCTCTCTGTTTCGACATACAAATCAACTACTTCACTTGTGATCATATTTTCTGTTTCGTTTAATACTTCAGCTGCACAACTTACGTTTGATTTACTCGGTATCAATTCTAAACAATGTAATACGATTTTTAATCTATATACACAACAAAATGATATTTAGTTAAAAGTACCTACCCTGAAAGAACATTGGTGTTGCATAATTGGGAATTCTATGACATCGTTGGTAATAACACATTTGAAAACCTTCACAATTTTACTTTATTCATAGACAGTAAATATATCGCTGATTTCTCTATCACTTAATTATAAGTGATTCGAAACTTTTAAGGGTTTGAAAGAGCGTTCGATTAGCGTAGGTACAATAATAAATTTTTATTTATATTAAAAAAAACAGTAAAAATACATAAGTAAATAAGATGAAGGAAATATATCAATATTATATCAAAATGTTCTTTTAATGTTTATAATTTCAAACAATACAAATTAATTTAAAATTAACTTACATCGCAAATATCTTTCTATTTTATTAAATGCACAAATAAAAATTAACACATGATTTGCAATGGATATGAGAACGGTATGCGGAAAAAAAGATACCGTAAAAAATGGTAACGGAAAAATGATTTTACAATGTAATCCTACAATCATGAGAACAGATTCTTAAATTAAAAGAATATATACAATAATAGACGACACGCTTTGTTGCTATAAAAAATAAAACGTTTGTTCAAAGCCTTCATTAAGAAAAACAATAAGTAATTATAGTGGACTCCGCATATCTCGAAGTGGCATTTGCCAAAAAAAAACTTCGGTATAGCCGTAGTTCGATGTAGCCATAGCATCACCTTCCATTATCTAAGCACTGATATTTAGTCGGTACAATAACATATCTTCGATATACCCGTATATTCGATATTTTCGTCTGCGATATATACGGAATGCACTGTATTTGTTTTTATTTTCAAAAATAATTAATAATTTAAGTAAATTACGAAATTAAATTACAGAATATTATTTAAATATAATTAATTATAATTGATTGTAAGTTTCGTCAGAGACAAGACACATTACAACATACAAAATACAAAAATCAACAAATAGCCATTCACAACTAAATGATTCAATTGTTTTTGGAATTAGGTGAAGGTCATAGGAGTTGCGGAACAATAAGCTTAAAACATTTTTTCGCGGTGCACCTGTGGGACTCACTATAAATTTACTTGTAGGTAATTACAATTACTGTGTGCGAAACTTACAGTGTGTTTTACAACGATGAAAAAATACGGCTAATATTGCTACAACAATACTTCAATAACTTGTTCAAAAGCAAGTTCAATAACTTTAACGATTTTAAATATTTTACAAAAATGTTCGTGGCGCACCGGTTGCCCGACACTGATATAAATGAATAAAATAATTCTGATTCGTATTAGACTTCTTTGATTTAGAAATTTTTCAAAATCATTTGATGTAATGGTTATATAGTACTAGTATAGTAATATTAGTATAAATAACACGGTTAATTTTAAGGCTTTGTAGAAAGGAGGAATCATGTGACCTTCATCAAAAGTTGATTTAATTAAATCAGAAAATTAAAGTATTCTGATTATATAAGATCGTTTGGAGTAGTTTTCTCGCCCTGATAATAATGATACAACTACATCTCCGGTTTCTAACTCACTACGAAATTTTCAGGTAAAAGATCTGGTGACTTAAATTATGATATTATTAAATCTTTATACAAAATTGATTAATAATTTACTTAGATAAAAAATCTTTTAGATGATTTATATGTTGTCATCCGGATTACACAACTGTAAAAAATAACAGCTCAATCAACCCTCTGGTATTAGTTGAAAAATCGTTTGCAAAATTTTATCGATGGTAAAGTGAAAGAAAAATCTAACACAAACACAGTGAGTCATCATCAATATTAATATTATGCAATAACCTAGTGTTACAGCTCCAATTTTTTCTTTCAAAGCGGCTTTCTTTATTGCTGACTGATCGACAGTAGGCCTGAATAATTAGCAATCTCAGTCCTCAAATTTCTTTTTTATATGGAAATGAAGGCCTCTATTGGATGGAGGAATGAAGGGGCAAATTTTTTATCTAAAAATTAGACGTAGTATTGCCACGAATTCGGGCATTATCGTGAAAACATTATAATGTTTTCTTCAAAAATTCAATGATCGTTAATTATGAACTTCCTATACCATCTATTTTTTCCTAACGAAATTAAGCCGTTTTAATCTTATTTATATGATATTTTTGCCTCCTAATTGCGAAATTTCCAATTGTCTTTCCATAGTGAAAAAATCATCTTATCGATTATAGGCTCTAATTAGCCTTTCTTTGTCAATCTTTGATATCATGCAATAAAATCATTAATTATATTTCAAATTTTCTAAAAATTACGATTTTCGAGTCTTTTTCACGACAAGACTCTATGCCTTTGGTTTCGTTAGACATACCGCTGAAAATTTTTAATAAAAAATAATATTTATTAGTAATTTACCTTAATGCATTGTCGGTAGCACTGCTGATGTTTGAAAGTTCGTAATTTAACATGTTTTTTTTAATTTTAAATTCTTTCTCTTAAGTGACGATAAATCGAGTGTTTATCAGCTGTGTATCGGCTTGTGTATGTATGTATGGTCTGTATTAGAGTAAGAGATTTTTTTCTATATTTAACACTACTGTTAAGTGCAGATTGATATTTTTATATTCTGTTTGAAATTATTTTATAAATTTTAATTGGCCATTTATTTTTAGGTGGCCAATTTTTAGACAGAATTTCGAAGAATCACTACTCTTAACTGCAAGCATCTGTATTAATAACTTATTTCATATTCTAAATTTTTCCTGAATAAAGGTATTTCTGTTATACGGCGATTTATTTAACATTGCGACATCAGTCCGTGTGATGTCGGTTAATCGAAGTTTTAATGTTTTGAATAAAAGACAAAACTATTAATGTAAACTGACAGATGAATTATTTATCGGTATAATAAATGATTTTCAGATAGAATAATAAAAAGAGAGATTTATCAAATACCTTCTACTTCAAAATCGTGGACATTTTCATCATCTAGATTATCCCCATTCGCTACACATTGTTTTACATTATCGCATTCCATTTTTAATTTTTCAATTGAATCTATTAAATCTTAAAAACAATATTTTTTAAAATAAATTACATTGAAAAATAATAAATGATGACATTTTTTCTGATTAAAAATATATATTTACTATAAAACGTGATTTTATAGTATTTGGTTGACAACTAAGAAATTGTCGATTTCAGTTATAAATGCATCTCACTCCCATTTTTATGATAAATTTCAGGAACTTCTTATGTATGTTCATTCTCATTCTAACATAGTTTTACAAATTCATTAAGTAGATGTTTTTTTAAAATTGTTTTTAAAAATTTCAATAATTAACACATTGCATATGGGACACGTACTAGTACGTTTTCTGACGATTGATACCTGAGCGCGGGTCACGTATTTGTATGAGTTAGTGTTACAACATGGTTTGTTTATGGGTAAAAAAAACTAATAGTTGGATAAAAAATTAAATAATTTTCAATCTATTGAGATTACTAAATATAACTGAATTACTAAATTTACGCGCAAAACGCCCGCTCCCGGTACAAATCCGCTGCAAAATGTACGTGGAAAAAATGTGTTAATATAATAATCAATAATTAATATGGAGTGCAAAAATTAATATTTTCGTTATATTTTTCTTTATTTTTTCCGCAAAGGAAAGAATGCAGTGCATAAAACCAAAAAATGGTAAAGAAACCCTTCAAGAAAGGAAATGCTTAAATTGGTTTCAAAATTCTTTTACGGAAATTTATATCTTAACTCTTTGACTACCTTTGGGAAAATACGTCCCAAGCGATTTCAAAAAATTCCAGAGAGATAAATTAGTATGCGAAATCGATTATTTGGATCCCAGTTGTATATAGTGGATGAACACTTGTGCGCCATCTACACACACTACCTGAATACTTGTCAGTTGCGAGTTTGCTTTTGTGCTAGGATCATCTCCTCCTTTTATTTTTTATTAAAAATAGTTCGGTAGTCAAAGGGTTAAAGATGACCAAAGTTCAGGTCCACCAGTTGAGTTTAATAAGGTTGAAATCAAAACCATCGTCAAAGTGGACCGTGACGTAACTACACGGGAGATTGTAGAGAAGTTAAATGTTTCACATACAACAATTGAGAAGCATTTAAAACGTGTCGGTCTCGTTAAGAAGCTGGATATTTTGCTTCCGCATTATTTAAAAGAAGTTCATCTGACAAATCGCATCAACGCTTGTGATTCATTGCTTAAACGCAATGAATTCGATCCGTTTTTAAAACGAATCATCACTGGAGAAGAAAATTTGATTTTGTACAACAATTTCAATCGAAAACGATCATGGTGCACGCCTTAGGAGTCACCAAAAACTTCTTGAAAGGTAAATATCCATCAAAAGAAGATATTATTGTCTATTTGGTTGTATTTAAAAGGTTCAGTGCATTTTGAGCCGTGACCCGACAAATGCGCTAAAAAGGAATTGTAAAAGGATGTCAAAACGGACAAATGTTGATTTTTTATTATTAATTCGTTAATACTACAAATATTTTTGAAATATAAATTTAAAAATGTATAAATATCTAAAAATAAAAATTATTTTTTTTATAAAAACAAAAATGAATTTGTTTTATATAACTACAAACAAATAAATTAACTTTAAATAATATGGATATCAATAAGTCACAGAAAGGAAAGGATCAAATACTTTACGAAGTGTATAAATAACGTTGTGACAAGCAAAAACAAGATGGATTATCTTCATGCAGATGTGTCAAACAAGAGCGCTCCAGAAGACTGAGGAAAGATACTAATGGGACATTAATGAATATTACTGATCACAATCATGACCAAGAAAATTCTAAGAATGAATCTGAAAAATCAAATCAAATATACGTGACGCGCTGTAAACAGCGTTGAAAAACATTGACAAATTATTTTGAACATTACAACAGGAGTTTCGCCGGAAGCAGCTCTCTTGTTGCCGTCCATTATTTAAAATTTTTTAAAATATTACTCATTAATAACGAAATCCCTTTTTAGCTTATTTGTCAGTGCTCGCATTTATTGACGCTGATTTGCTGTGCACGCATTTTTCGGGGTACCATTTTGAACAGGTTCTAATGAACGAAACCATTAATTCGGATGTCTATTGTCGGCAACTGAACAAATTGAATGCAGCGGTCAAGAAAAAGCGATCAGAATTGGTCAATCATAAAGGTGTCATTTTCCACCATGATAATGCTAGGCCTCACATTTCGACCATTTATTTAGATCCCTTTCAATGACTATAACTATAAAATCTCACTTAAATCAGTTTTTGGCCGAAAAGGATCATACTTTCTACGAGCATGGAATTTTCAAGTCGTCATAGAAATGACAAAATATCATCGCACAAAATGGCAAATTTATCATAGAATAAAGTTCATTCAAACAAAAAAAGAACTTTTACTTCATTGAACAAAACATAAATATGGTAAAATGAAATGAAATTGAATGTTTTGCATTTTTGGACACATTCTATATTAAATGTACATGATAAAAATGATTCTTAATACTTTTAAGTACAACCCATTTTTTCAATATTTGACTTTAAAATATATTCAAATCGACAAATAAATAATTCAAAACGATGATTTCAAAAGGTTATGTAATATCATTTATATATATATATATATATATATATATATATATATATATATATATAT
>MQRK01218996.1:12060-33657 GCA_001938485.1 Girardia tigrina
ATATTAATTAGTTTTTAAAACCTTCACATACACGAATTATCGGATAATAATAAATTAATATTTAAATTATGATCCATGAATAAATTATAACAACAAAATAAAACTAGATATTTTCATTTTTACATTTATTGTTTTATTTATTTCGCAAGTAAATCGATATTTCAAATAAATTTTATTTTCTAGATCACAAATAGTTAAAATTTTTTTTGATAAAAAATTAAATACCAAAATTAATTTTTTAATAATATTAAATTAAAATTTAATTTATTTAATTACTAATTATTTGAAAAAATAAATTATTTTCAAAACGTTATTGATTTATTTTTAATTTATTAAAATTTTAATATGTATGGTTTTACTTTTTTTAAATACATAATAATTTCGATTAATAACGAAAATTTTAAACAGTAAAATTAAGATAAAACAATGAAAGTTTTATCAATTTGTTTTTGAAAATTATAAATTCAAATATTTTTAAACTTATTTTACAAAAGGAACTTCAACTTACAAAAGTTTTTGTCATATGAAAATTATGTTTTGTAATTATTAATTTTTGAAATCCTTTTATAATTTTTAATAAAGTTAATAAAAAAAATGTTTCTCATAAATTATAGAATCCATTAAAAAATTCATGTTCAAATTTTCGTAAAGCTAAAAATATGTATTAAAATTTTTGACAATAATACGAACAAAAAGAAAAGTTTTTAATAAAAAAACATCAAACAAATTAAGTTTTAAAAAGCATTTTAAAATGTAATGGAAATAAAATTATTTAAAAACATAAAATGTTTCAGTATTAATTAAGAGTAAAAAGAAAAGAAAGTAAAAAAAGATAATTAAAAATCGATAAACAAATAAAAATTAATTTAAATGTTTTTTTAACTGAAAATTAAAAAAAATGAAATATGTTTAAATATTTCGATCAATTAAAAATTTTTTATCTGTAACTAAAAACAAACTTAAAAAAGTAAGAAAATATTTTTGTGATTAAAACATATTTTTTTCAACGTTAAAATTTTTAATTTGTAAAAAATTTCATACAATTTTATTTTATCCAATTAAAAAAAGAAATTAATTTTAAGAATTTAATACTTATTAAATTCATAAAAAAAGTGTTTGTATAATATTATATATCATTGAATTAAATTTTTTTCATAAAAAATAAAAATTTTTCTTAAAGATATGGTCAGAGTTGATAATTATCACACAGATTCATCCCCAATGCGTCGGGGTCAACACTTCATGTATGAATGTGGTTATAACATCCAAGATCAAAGAAATACAAATCAAATACAGAAAATAAATGTTAATAATCTGACATATGAGAATCATTTTAACAACCAGAATTCCGTTGTATTGGATGTATATGATTACAACTTGGAGGAGGGCTTTGCAAAACTGCGTTATTTATCCACATTCAATTGTGTAGTTGCTATTGATACAGAATTTCCAGGAATTGTAGAACCACTTCACCCGGCTTTGTACAATATACCAGAAGCTCAATATGAACATATCAAGTGTAATATTGATGTATTGAAACCAATTCAATTTGGATTCAGTTTTTTCGATCTAAGTGGTAACCCTTTAGGTAGTAATTCTACCATCCAGTTTAATTTTAAATGGAATCGATTGACTGATTTAGGAAACCCTCAGTCTATGAAACTTCTGAAAAGATCAGGAATCGATTTTGAAAAACTCGAGAAAAATGGTATTACAACAGAAATGTTTTCTGAAATGTTTCATAAAACAGATTTGATGAATAATCAAAGAATAACTTGGGTCGGATTCCATACCAATTATGATTGGGCCTATTTACTCAAAACAATAAATGGTTGGGATCAAATGCCTAAAACATTTAACGAGTTTTTCGATGTATTTCAAATTTATTTTCCAAGAACATTCGATCTGAAAACCCTGCTAACCATTCATGATATCCCAAATTGCAGTCTCCAAAGTCTTTCTATTATGCTCAAATTAAAGCGCCACGGGAGTCAACATCAAGCCGGCAGTGATTCCCGACTTACTGGAGATTGCTTTTTCAGATTTCTTGCCCAATATTTTAATTACCAAATTAATCCTCTTAATTTAATTTTTGGAATGAATTATTTTGGTAAAAAAGTCTTTCAACCAATTCATTTTTTCGATGATAAAATAGAGAGTTCTTCAAATGGTTCATCAAAAGCGTCAACAGATGAAGAAATAACGTCGGAAAGTGATGAATCAAATTTAGAAGACAACATACAATACAAAGAAAGAAGAATGAAGAAGAAAAGTACGGAAGTTCACCGACAAACGGAAGATTTGAGGGAAGTAAAGAAATAAGATTCTAACAGATGCATATAGATATTTGTTTTTTGGAATATATTTTTGACTTGTCTTAATTTCGAGTTGTTTAATTTATTTTTCGAAAACAATGTGATACTATATCCGTTAATTAAGCTTTTCGAGTGTAAGTTTAACATTGTTCTTTTTATAAAATAAAGGATAATTAAAATTAAAATGAATACCATGAAAGATTTTTAGGGTTTCTAAAAAAATTAAAGTCTTACGAAAGTGTGCCCAAATTAAAAGACAATAATGACCGTATATATATAATAATAAGGAAGTATGATATAATTTTTTAAGGGATTTAAAACGTATTAATAATACCAGAATAAAACCATGTCAGACGTGCCATATATATATATATATATATATATATATATATATTTGAAAATATAATTTGATTAAAGCTTTTTTATATATTTATTGGACATGTTTCGATATTTACATTATCCTCAACAATATTTGGAAATTTAATATTTGAAAAATTCAATATTTAGAACAATTAAAATTTTGAACTATACAAATATTAAAATACTAAATATCCGAAAATTGCTGATGATGATGTATGTAAGCATCGAAACATGTCCAATAATTATATAAAAAAAGCTTTTATCAAATTATATTTTGAAAATATTAAACTTGCGTTCAAAGGACTCAATTTTATATATGAAATAAAAATATTGTGAAAATTAAGGAAATTGCTTTAATTTTGTTATTTAGATCGGGTTGGCCATCAGACACTCGTTCGAGTGGTACTATCAAATATTTTGTGGAATAACCGGAAATGATTCTTACAAAATTGCATATTAATTTACTTATAACGACGTTTTATTTTAGATTTTAGGTCCAGACATCATTTAAAAATTAAAAAAATAACAATTTTCTAGAATCTTCTTGAAAAGAAAAATACCTTGGCAAATGACTGAAAGTTCTCTATCTAAAGAAGAATATCTACGTCCAAGACTGTCTTTTGAAGAAGCCTTTCAGTTGTTGTTCGAGAACTGCGCTGTTTACGCAATTGTGAAGGAATGACTATTGCATTATAACAGATATTGTTTGATACGGGTAAGTACACATGTTTATAAAATTAAGCTACGAAAGTTAATAATATATTATTTAATTTTATGAACTCTTTTGAGTTAAGTTATGAAGGCGATCAGTAAACAAATTATATTAATAATATACGGTCGAGTCTCGATATAACGAAGTTAGAGTAGGTATATCATACGCAAAAAAATAGAAATTGATGATATAACACATTAAAAGATTTATGAACATTTAATAAATTTTTTTTGGAAAATATTAAAAATGATAACAACCCAACTGAAGAAACGATACTCAAAATTCGAATGAAGAAAAAAGAAGAGCAAAATAATGATTTTTGTTTAGTCATGTATTTTATCCTTTCATTTAATTGATATTTTATGTTCCGAATAGGAATTTATAACAGAATCCCTGGTCATAGTGGAATTTTTTTAATTTGTTTTATCGAGACTCTTCTGTAAAAAGAAGAGTCAGTCTCAAAAGAAAACAAAAAGATGTAAGTTGGAATGAGTTACTAGTAAAAATTACAATAGTTATTTTTTATCTTATTATTTATGATAATTATGTATAATATATAAATTTTAGTAAATGATTTATTTATTTTGCGATTACTTAGACTAAAACTATTCTTTATAATTATAAATAACACGCTACAAAATATTATTTGAGGATCGAAATTACATTAAAAAGTATTCCTAATATAATAGAAAAATTTATTTGCTTAAATTTTGAACATAAAATATTAACAGTCATATTTGACTCAATTTTTAATTAAGAAAGTTTTTTTTATTATTCTAATTTTAAAAATTCATTGTTTTGAGTTTACTCAATATTTCTAGAAATAAAGTTTATTGAGATTCTTATTTGTCAATATAACGACATTTTATTTTATATTTTAGTTCCAGATATTATTTTATTTTCTAGTTATCGAATCAAACAAATTTAACAATCACCTTTTGAACCACAAATGGAATATTACATAAGAAATTACATTGTTTTTTATGTATATGATAAAATAATTGAGGCTGTTACCCTCATTTACATTGCATGATTCGCCAGTAATATGTTAACCCTTAGTAGCCTGATTTACGAAAGTGATTTATTTTTAATAAAACTGTGTTTGCTTGAGGGTCTAGATGAAGGGAAATAAAACAATAATGACATTTGATTTTTTTTTAATTTCGATGGAAAGAATATTATACAACAGTAAAATACGTACAACCAACCTATAAAAAAAACTAATAGTAATGTGAACATTCGGTTTAAAAGATTGGTATCAAAATTGAAACTCTAGGTTATTAAGGGTTAAATCTCATTATTAAATTCAGTCATCATTCAAACTGTGGATTAATGAACAATACAGATTGAAAATATATCTTATAAATGTATTTGAAGTTCAGTAAAATTATATTTTTTGTACGTATGAAGATTGTTTTTGTATCCCAAAATTCATTCGTGTCGATCTTTTTTACAAATTTTGAACTGAATTTTAAAGAGTATAGGCGAATCTCAATAAGTTTTTTTTTGAAAGTAATACGTAAATTTTAAACATTGAAATTAAACAATTAAAAAATAAAAAATATTCTTCCATTTTTTTATAATTAAAATTGATTCTGTTATAACTTTGTCACTAAATTTAAATATCAACTTTATACTGGTTTTATACAATTTTATTAATTTTTATTAAAATTTTATTGGATATTACGCAAATTTTATTGATTTTAAAAGTTTTATTGATGGTGGCGAAAATAATATGACGGTCAGAAAACCCTTAAAATTGCTCTTCCTCCAAGGTAATTCGTAAATATTGTTCAGATTTTAAAACATCCAAGTTTTGTAATTTGCAAATGAAATTCTGTTTTAATTTTGTTATTTATTTTATTTAATTTGTGACTTTTATTTTTACTGAGTTTTTTTATACTTTGAAAAATATTTAATTGTAATTTAGATAATTCTGTGAAAAGATTGTGAATTTAGACCGTCAAAATGTAATGATTTGAACTTATTTTCATATGACAAAAGGTTACGAATTTAAAATAAATTATTTTTTTGTTCTGTGTTATTCTTATTTAATTTTTTACTTTGTAGTAAGATTTATTTCAAATATTTTTAAATACTGTCATGTACACGTGGTTTTTGTGATTTAAACATATTTAAATTTATTTACAATAAAATAAATGTTGTAAATTTAAAAGATAAAAGAAAATATAAGTTTCACTTACCATTTATAAACAGTGCACAATGGTGATCAAAAAGTATTAAAAATATTTATTAGATCCTCAAGTCTTATCTCAATTATGCACTGAAAGCATAGCAGGAGTCGTATAGAGGTTTCATACTTGAATCGACAAAATAATACTTATACAAATTTTCTATCATTTATTTAAAAAAAATGTAATTGGAAATTTAATAATATCTTCTGCTTAGCTGTTTAGAAACATTATGGAAACTGTTAGCAAAGTACAAAACAAAATAGTCTTTAAATTAAAAAAAAACTTTAATGACATGATGAGATTAGGATATTTTAAAATCAACTAAAAATTCGACAGTTTTATTTTAGATTTTTACTTAATATTTAAAAAATGATTAAAAATATCACTAGTATTGAATAATTACAAGGAGTATGTGAATTTTCAAATACGATCGATTGACAAGATCTGGTTCGTGGTGCTCCGAAATAAATTCATGTAATATGAGGAAAGCTATTGAAAAGATACACAAGAGATTTGATCGACTTAACTCAAGCGTTTAGTGGATAATACGCTCTTGAACGACCAGTCAGTTTTAGGAAAACATTTCAAATATTCCACCCACTGTATTCCAATCTCTTAATGTTATTTCTAAGGTGCGTCTCAATCATTTTAATCATGAAACAGTTTAGAGTCATGAACTCTTTTGGGTTCAGAGCTTTACATCAAACGCAACATAAAGTTAAGTATTTATCATTTCTCTTTAAACACTTATTGTTGCGTACTACAACATTTTAACAGCAAAAAAACAAAAAAATCTATTTTTTCCATGTAAAAAATACTTATTTTGTTGTGTAGAAAAACTGTTTTTTTTCAATGTAAAAAATTATTCCCTAATGTAAATTAAAACAATACTTTAAAATGGTATTGTTTTACTGTATTAAATAATAAATTTTTAAAATGATGGAATTGATTTCTTTTTAAAAAAACAAAATTCAATTCAATTTATCTCAATTCATTACGTTTACTCGATGGTTTCAAATCAACAAATCACTGATGGAATTTGGTCCGCACTAATCGAGAGTGCCGCTGACGCCCCACAAGCGGAACGGCCGACCCGGCGACCGGTTAAACCGATTTTTTTATCGGATGCCGCCATAAACAGAACGACTCAATTCGAGTCTTTATTTCTAAGAATAATGTTAAATAATAAAATGGTGTCAGAAACTTTTGTTCTTAAGCAACTCGAACATGAATTTCGTGGCCGACTCAATCGTTGATTCGACGGAATTGGCACGCGATTGCGTCAGGAACACATCGTCAAGACACAGCTCGCAGATCAACACCAGACAATTCGATCTACAATTCGACTGTCTACAGCCGCCAAACAGTGAGATATTTTACCGCAATAACTTTAAACACCTTGATCCCATTTTATGATTTTGTGTTTGTTTGATGTATATTATTATGTTATTTTTCTTGTACCGAGACACACCATTCCGCAATCACCCACACAGAACAACAGATTCCATTCAAATACCATACAACACCATACACAAATGCCCAACTCCGAAGACAACACACAACAAGATTCTTTTAAATTAAAAATCAAATATATAAATAACAAAACATACGCATTACAAATATCACCACAATGCACAACTCGACAAATGTACACAAGGATAACACATCTCACACAGATACCCCAAACAGTTCAATTCTACATCACCTGCTACAGCACAGTCATTCCAAACACACCTCCCAAACAATTGATAACACAAATATAAATTAAAAATAAAAACTTGATTGAAGCACACTTTAAGGTATATAGCGGAAATGAGGAGACCGAAACCCTGAAAAAAACCGAAACACGAGCACCCTCCATCAACTGCATGCAGTTTTTCTTGGACGCACAGAACTCCGCGAAATCTTGGTTAGAGATCCACACAGCTTGGGCCATCGTTTCAGGATTGAATTATTCATTGCTAAAAGCTTATAGTCTTTTATCATTACTACCCCAAGACCATTTATCACGAATCACAAATCTTAAACCATGCCGACGCATACGACCATTTAAAACAGGCCATAACAGCTCCAACAACACCCCGACAACAAGATTTGCTACAAATATATTTCAAAATGAATTTACTAGGCACATACAATACTTGGCCACAGTCCAATCTAACTTTCAACGTTTAGGCATCATCATAATAGACGACAACACCGTAAGGAAATTATTCACAGCAGTCCTACCACCACAACTACAACTACTGATGTCTGTAGTACCACCCACAGTTTCATTACACGAATTAGCCAAGATTGCCGATAAATCAACTGAGCTAGTACGCATCAACCAAACACGACAATCACTGCGGCAATCACACCAATCAGCAAATATCGAGATACAGACACTACAGGAAGAGACAAAAGCTCTAAAAGAGACACTCTAAATTAACGGCAAGTATTTCACAACTGCACTTCCGATCTTCATCTCAAAATTGGTGAGGACAGACAGCAGGATAAGATGGGGTGCATAAATAAGATTTCCATGATACATTTTTGAGCTCTTTGTTTTACTTATTTTCAAAAGATTATTTCACAGTAGACTTCGGTAGCTTTTTTCTTGCTTGTATCCATTTCCTCACAGAGGTCATAAGAATTTGTTGTGTGAGGAATATTTTGATTGTTTGATATTTTGTGTTTGAATGTGTATGTTGATTTGGAAATGTGTCTCTCCTACCCAGATGGATGATTAATATTTAAATTCTTATTATCTAAAATATGTAATGTTTAAATTTATTTTTAATTTCAAATAATTTTAAATAAGTTAATTAATTTTTACAATTTTTAATAAATAAATAAAATTAATTTTTTTAAATAATTCATTATCATTTTAATTATTATCCAATAAGTTTTGAGTAAATATTTTAATAAAATATTTATTTCTCCATTTGCTAAAAAATAATAAGAATTAATTCATTAATCAATTTAGTTTAGAATGCAATCGTACGAAAGCTTTGACAAAAATTGTCTTAAGGGAAATCAAAATTGTTGTTTAAATAAAAATATGAAAATTAGTGTTCTTAATATGTTGTCCTAATAATTTTTCATTATTTTGTTAAATTTTGGATTCTTTGAAAGTACTAACACAGTTAATGTACCTTCATTTTCTCTACGCATTAACGATGAATATATGAAGAGCTGTATCTGTCTATAATCAGATGACGAGTACCTAGTTCAACCTCCACTGTCTGAAAAAAATGAAAGTATTTTAACAATATCCTTCTGGCTCATTGGTAAACACAGTTGATGAAACCATAGGAAGAATAATATTGAGATTTTCCAACATAAAATGAGACCATTATGAGAAGCGCAGTCAAATGCTATTCAGAAAATTTGTCCACTTCCTTGTGAGTCTCCTGCAAACTCTTTGATATTACAAACATCATCTCATAGAGAGAATGCTGAATGTGGCTAATCTTTTCTTGTTGCAGTTCAGAAACAGCAGCTATCACGTAGCTCAAAGATAAAAGCTATTTATGCACTACTCCTTAATTCACCTCCCACTATTGATTCTGAGAGCGATGTCGATGATATAGAAGAAGATGATGTAGCCTTTCACAACAAGTCTCTTCATTCAGATAAGGACACCTCTTTACCTGAAAGGGAATTAGAGGATGATACCATCTTCGCTGATAAATTTGAGATGATGGAGCCTGATACGGAAAACACCAATACTGAGGTCGATGAGCAAACCTTGAATGGATCACGTTTAGTATTGCCTAGTGAAATTTCTTGGTCAAAAGAGAAACTCGTAGTTGAAAGTGTATCAAGGAAATATTTTTACTGGTAAAAGTTTTTTTCTGGTCTTCCGCCTGCTAATGAAAAGATAGTGTTTCTGTTGTTATTTGAAGAAATGGTGGATACATCGATACAATACACGAATAAAAAGTGTAAGACGATGGGCTACGAATTACAAACATCAACACAAGGGGAAAGATTTTAATAAGGAAGAGATGCTGAAATTTCTTAGGAAGCATAATTTCTTATCTTTACAATGATAGGAAAAATTATTTTATAGAAAACAGTATTTGATTGTTTTCCTATACGTATTTATTTCATTTCAGTGGTTTTCAAAACATACCATAGAAACTCAGAGGAGCTGTGAAAAGAGCAGGACTCTTGCTCGAACCTCTGAGTTTCAAACGCTTCAATCAAATAAAGAGGTACATGCGTTTTGACGATCCCAGACGAAAAGACAAATCCATTAGCTTCAGTTCGACTCATTGTTGATCAATTCAACTCTTCCCTACAACTCCGTTCCTTTCATATCTTTGATGAAATGATAATGGAATTTTATGGCCGTGTGGCTTTTCGTCAAAACATTCTGTTGCATTCTTTGTCCCTTGCCAAGTTGGCAATCCCAACAAAATAAAAAGAAAATTCACAAATTAAAGAAAAAAACATTTTTTGTGATATCATTTATGTAAAGCTCGTACAAATTTTTTTTAATTTCAGTTTTCGATCTGTGTATTTTTCCAGGAAAATCTTAAAAATATTTATTTGGAATGATAAAACAAAATCGTTACATTTAAATAGTGTCGTAAATAGTCAATAATTAAAAAAATGTTGAAAGACCAGATCAAATAACAAAAACTTGGAATGATTTTGATATATGGGGTGAATAAAATTTTTTAGACTTTAGTCATTTTATTTGAATCTCGTTTTATATTGGTTTATGTTATAATAATACTATTTGTAAAAATCCATTAAATACCAAACAATTTGATAGTTTAACAAAAATTCCGTTTTATTCATAACACGGAATTCGAATATTAAACATTTACATTTCATTAAATCAGACTTTTGTAGATGATTTAATTTTTTTTTAAATTCAAAAGTGAAAAAGAAAGTAATTTCGTGAATTTTAAAACTATTTTTCAATATTTATTACAAAAACAAATCTTGATAAATTAAAAACCTAACTTATTAATAAATTCAAAATTAACGACTATTTTGTTTAACTGGATAAATTTAATGTTCAAAACATAGTTACATTTACAAAATAACAATTTCAATGTCGAAAGTTTCGGTAAGTTTACTAAAAATGATAATTATAAATTGATTTTATTCAATTAGAATTTCGTAATTGAAGTTTTAATGTTTTTTTCGTTTATATTTTTTTTATAATTTAAGATTTCAACAATCTATCCAACAACATTACCGTTCTTCAAATTGGTCGCAATTTATTTTATCGTTTCGTTTAATTTGGAGGACAATAAAATCTTTTACAGTTGTGCTAAAATCGCTCCAATTTTCGCTTTGATTATTATTTTACAAATTCAAAAAGATCTGAAAACAAAATACGTTAATTTGATTTCGCTCGGACTGTTTTTTTCATCAATCGGTGACGTTTTTTTGGTTTGGCGAAACAACGGTTTTCTCACTCACGGGGTCTTCTTTTTCTCCATTGCTCATTTGGCTTATCTCGCTGCTTTTAAATTCTTTCCTTTGAAACTTCTTTTCTCAATTCCGTTCTTTTTGATAGCGGTCATTGCCTTGTTTTTCACTTACACCATGATCTCCGGTCTCGGTGGGATCGTTTTGCGGCTTTATATGATCCTCGTGTGTTCCATGGGCTGGCGCGGTCTTTCTCAGATCTTTTCCACTGCCCCTCATTATGTCCATAAACACATGAGATTTGGGGCCGCGTTTGGTGGTGTCTTTTTTGTCGTTTCTGATTTGATTTTGTGTTTTGAAATCTTCAATTTCATCTCGATTCCTCATTCTGGAACTGTGGTGATGCTCACCTATTATACGGCCCAATTCGGAATCGCCATATCGGCTCTCAAAGCATTTTGAAATTGAAATAATAAATTATGATTTTTTTTATTAGATTTCAGTCGATTTATTTTAAATTTTATATCTTATTTTTTTTTTAGTTTAAATGAATTATATTATATCATTTTTATTATAATTATAATACTTATTATTATGAGTTTATTAAAGTTGTTTGTTGTGTTGCTATTGGAGCTGATGAACTTGTTATTCAAGAAATTTTTTTAAAAGAAAAAAGTTTCTTTGAATAGAATTATATGTAGTTTGGTTTTTAATGATGTGATAAAATTTCTTTTATATTTCAGATTTTATCATTGAATTGACAGTAGAAAATATATTATTTGAAATGACTTGTAATTTCTATCCGTAACATATTTCGAGGAAAATTATCAAGCTTACATTTATAGTCTAAAATTGAAATTTATTTTGACCTTTTGCTTCATTTAAAATAAATGACTAAGCATGTTAGTTGCCTTTCTGAAGGGAAAATACTAAAAATAGATGTTGACTCATTTAATCGGTTCGTTATCTGCATAATTTATAATTTAATTTACGATCCTTCATTTTGTTCGGATTTAAAATTTCGGATGCAAAATTTATGAGGTCTAACAGCAAGAAAGCTTAGAAATAAAAATATGTTGAAAAATATATTACTTTTTTGTACTAATAACTAATAATATCATACCAAAAAATTTTTGGTGTACAAGCTTTTGTAATTTGTCATATGTTTGCGGTTCTGTATCTATTTCACCAACTTCCCACATTTTTTGACTGAATTATCAAAGCCTACTAGGTGACAACCCGCTTTCTATTTGCATTTAGATGTAGCAAATTTCAAAGCCTACTACTGAGGAAAACATGAGAACGACACTTTAATTACTTTTTGCGGCCAAACTAAAGGCGGTAGATGAGCAGTGACAGTGAAAAAAAGTATTGTCACCTAGAATACATCAGTCCTGAAAGTTTCATGTCGTTAGGTAAACGGGAAGTGGGTGAATTTTCGATCGCAAGATTTGATGCATCCAGACAGACAAACAAATAAAACGTAATAAAAGCTTGTAAAAATAAAGTAAATTAATTGAATTAATAAAAAGCATATTATATAAAAACAATTTTAGCAAATATGAAGACCAGATCAAATAACAAAAAACTTGGAAAGTATAGGGGATGAATAATATTTTTTAGACCAGTCATTTTATTTGAATCTCGTTTTATATTGGTTTCTCTTATAATAATATTATTTGTTCTTCGTCATAGACAGGAGGAGATTGTCTTTCAACAAATAATTTTTCTTAGATAGTTGTTAACGTAGTTTGGTTTTAATGATATATAAATGTTCTATTTTCTATGGATTTATAAGTTGTGATAATTAAAATATAATGATGATCAACTTAATAGTCATTTTTACGTCTTGTCAGATTTCCGCTTTATTAATTTAATATTGGGTTTTATTATTTTTTCCTATACATGAATAAAATAACACTTTTTCCATCATTTCAGTGAATTGTCAATTAATGAGTCTGTTATTCGTTTTCTCACTGTTAAAAATATGAATATTATTTGATGGTATTTATGTAGTTTATTTTTATGATGCGATGTTTTTATATTTGACCATAGATAACTAAAGATTAATAATTTATGATATGCTACTAATGGTCGTTGAAGTGATTGGATGATGGTTTTTATGACTTTTTACATCATTAGATATCGTCTCATATATAGAACGTAACGCCATTTCTTCAAGATAATTATTCATTGTTTAGTAACAAAAGTGGTCTTTTTAAAGGCCAAGTAACTTTTTATTCTAAACTGATAATAGTGTTTTTAAAACTTCCAAATATATTGTACTAGTTTTCATCCTTTTAGTTCTAGTTTTTACAAATTAACTGGTGATATCTAGAATTTTGAATGGTTTCTTTTACTGATTTATGTCTTAACTCTGATTTATGTTCCATATACAAAGAAAAATATGATTTAAATAAAACATTTTCTTAAATGTATATTATAAAATTATTAAACTTTAGTATACATATTTCACAAATACCTTAATAGAACTCTGTACCTTTTACTCCGCTTATCATTTGTAACACAGCTTATTTTTAATTTACAATAGCCGATGTATTTAATTAAATCATTTCTAGACAAATAACGCATGCTCATGGTAAAACATGTCGGATGTAATCAAACAGAATAGTAGTGGGAAAGATGCATTATTACTTTTACGAGAATTAATGTTATGTTTATAGACATAAATAAAGTATTTTACGGTTCCGTGACAATTACTGAAAGACATGTATACATAAAAAATTTTAACTTAAAAAATTGATTATTGAACATCATGAAATAAACCGTATCCCTTACCCAAACTCTAACCCTAAACCCAACCCCAACCCCAAGCCGAAACATAACCCTAACCCTAAACCAACACAGATTAAAGTCAATGGATGCAATATCGAGGGACAAACTCAAGTATCTGAGGAGATTGGCAAATAATTTTATCAATAATTTTAATCAAATTAATTTGAACAATAATTTTCAATAAATGTTTAATAGATCTTGCTTGTTATTTTAAAAATATAATTAACTACTAAGTAAACAGAATTTGTGAAATATTTGAATTGTATATAGGTGTCATCATTTCATTCAAATCCACCAATAATTTAATAATCTTTACACTATTGTCCCTTAGATAGATGTTTGTGTAGTTTGGTTTTAATGATATAAAATGTTCTATTTTCTATAGATTTATAATTTGTAACTGATAGTAATTTTAGTTTTAGTAAAAAATTGGTTATGTAGAAAATATCGAACAAGAGGTTTATTGTTGCTTAATCGCTAACTACTAAAGTAACATTTTTATGGTTCTTTTAAATGGATTAAATCGTTGAACTTATTGGCTCGAAGTTTTCGTAGCTTCAATTTATTTTGATGTTTTTAAAGAAAAGGAATTAGAGAATTTTTATTACAAATTGGCGATCATTTTACTCATTTTAATTGATAAAATATTCTTTAATTTTCTACCATTAACTATTTCCAAAAAAATACGAGGAACAATATTTTCTTATTTTGCACAAAACCAGATATCCGAATTTTATTATAAATATCAATGTATAGTTTTTAGTTTTAAAATCAAAATTTATTTATTAATTATAAAATTTTTAATGGTTGTTTTATTTTCAAAAAATCAACTGTGTAAGAAAATTAATCATTTACAAATAATTTTAAAGTTACAACATTTTCAAGTAGCTTTAATATTTAAAAAATTATGTTTCAAAAAATTAATTTTTATCAAATAAAGTTGTATTAATTAATTTTTGAGAATTACTTTTTTAAATTAATTAGAGATATTTTTAATTATAATTCTTTTCAAGAGCTTTTAATTTTAGATATTTGCTTATTTTAAATATTCAAAAATTTAAATAGTGTGCCTAATCCTGACAGGTGGAACTTCTTTGCGATTTCTGCGCATGGTGGCTACATATGTCATTTTCTTGTCTAGTGACATAGAGTGACAAAGAAGTAAAGAATTTGTCTCCTGTGACAAAAAGACCATCACTAAGGTTTTGTTTTACGTGGTCCTTCAGAAGGGTTTCTTAGTAAAAAGAAGAATCTCTTTTCCCTTTATTGCTCAAATTCTTGTCTAAAATATGGAGTAGATATTGTAGAGGAAAAAATTTTTACTGTCCACTATGTAGAAAATTTTGATGCCAAACTTTCCAGGCTTTGTAGGAATGTACTGAAGAAAAGCCACACGGCCATAAAATTCCATCAGCATTTCTTCAACGCATATGAAAGGACCGGGTTGTAGATCTTAGTCAGAGAAGAGTTGAATTGATCAAAAATGATTCGAACAGAAGACAATAGATCAGATTTGTCTTTTCTTCTGGGATCGTCAAAACGCATGTGACTTTTTATTTGATTGAAGTGTTTGAAACTCAAAGATTCGAGCAAGAGTAATGACATCCTGCTCTTTTCACAGCTCCTCTGAGTTTCTATGGTATGTTCTGAATGCCTCCGAAATGAAATAAATACGTATACGAAAATAATAAAATACGGTTTTCTAGAAAATAATATTTCCTATAATGGTAAAGACAAAACATTATGCTTCTTAAGAAATTCCAGCATCTCTTCTTATTCACATCTTTCCCTTGTGTTGATGTTTGTAATTCGTAGCCCATCGTCTTCCACTTTTATTCATGAAATGTATCGATGTATCCACCATTTCTTCAAATAACAACTGAAACGCTTTTGTTTTTCATTTGCCGGATGAAGGCCAGAAAAGAACCTCTTTTACCAGTAAAAATATTTTCTTGATTCAAGTTTTATTACGAGTTTCAACTATGAGTTTCTCTTTTGACCAAGAAATTCCACTAAGCAATTCTAACCGTAATCCATTCAAGGTTTGCTCTTCGATCTTAGTGTTAGTGTTTTCGCATCAGACTCCATCATTTCTAAGATGGTATCATCCTCTAATTCGCTTTCAGGTAACGATGTTTCCTTATCTGAATGAAGAGATTTGTTGTGAAAGACTACATCATCTTGTTCTATATCATCGACATCGATCTCAGAATCAATAGTGGGAGGTGAATTAAGGAGCAGTGCTTAAATAGGGTTTATCTGAGCTACCTGACAGCTACTGTTTATGTATTTTGTTATATTTTCAAATAACAATCAAGTGCGTATTTTTTATTTTTTATTGAAGTAGTAAAATCAGGAGAAATAATCATCAGAAAATTATATTTTAAATATAACACAATAACTAATGAATTTGTAAACAATCATTTATTTTCTAACTTTCCCTCCTTATCGTTGTGCGAATGAACATATTCTTTTAGCCATTCAATCCGTCGTGGCTTTAATTTGTTTCTAATTTTCAACAGTGCTTAGTGAGGAGTAAGAAACTTTACAATCTGATATTGGCCTTCGCACCTCATTCCATCTTTCCGATATTTGTGTGGATCTACTTTAACTAGAACTTCATCTCCTACATTGAAAAGTCGATGACTCTGCTTTTTATCATCTTGCATTTGCAACCCGGTTAATTGTAATCGTCGTATTTCATTGCGGTACTGTTCTTAATGGAGACTGTTCCATCTTCTTAAATATTCCATGTGTCCCATGATTTTTTTCAAATTGTATTTCACATGGACTCATACTAATTGCACTTTACCAAGTCGTATTCAAAGAAAATTCCACTTTTGGAAGTAAATCTTCCCAATCTAATGACAATATCTGACTTTCTAAAATAATTGCCGACATATCTCGAACAGACCTATTAGTGCACTCAGTCAATCCATAAAACTGATTTTGGTATGGGGAAGAAAAGTCTTGCTGAATGCCAAATTTTTGACACATATGTCTTAATTTGGAGCCTTCAAATGCTTTACCCCTGTCTGACAAGAAGGATTTAGGTTTCGCATACCGATATATCCAATCATTTAGAATTGCCCTAGTTATTGTCTCCTCTGCTAAATCTGTCAATTAATACTAACATGTATATTTTACCAGTTTTTGATACTGTCATGTAAGCATTGTCCATGACCATTTGTTCAAATAGTTGAAAGTCTTCTCGAGGTCAAAATGTTTCTTTCTTAGGTGTCGTTGTTGCTTTTCTCTTCATAAAAACTTCACATTTTTGCGATATTGTCCATATTGATTCATTCATTTATTTCCAAAAATAAATGTCTTTCATGTATTCATAAAGCTTTTTGAACCTAAGATGATATAATTCATGGTGAATATGCTCTCCTACCTGTCGTTTACCAGCTTCGGAACTACTAATCGCTTTCTATTTCCATCATTGAAACATAATAGGTCATTTCAATTACCATCTGATCCACAAATGACCATAACGGATTTTGTTGCACATCCTGTGTTAGTGGTTCGTTCGATTCTAACGATTTTTATGATCTCATTTATATCTTAATCCGTTTTCTGTATTTTTGAAATATTCAGAACATCTGCTATATTTAGTGCATTTAAATACTTAACTTTGCTTTTTATATCCTTTGCTCCAATGTGCTACGTAAGACACTGTTCACACAGTGATTCTGCTATTCGTGAAATTCCATCTGCATTTGAATCATCTGATCCCTTCCTGAATAACAATTCAAAATTAAAAGAGGATAAATCTTTCAATCAAGTCTGAAATTGTGAACTGACGGGTTTACTTCCCACATTCATAAAAACAAGTGCCTTATGATCAGTACGAGCTATGAATTTCCTACCGTATAAATAATGTTTGAAGTGCAACGTAAAATCTCTAAGTGCCAAGAGTTCTTTTCTTGTCACACAATAGCCTTTTTCATGATCACTCAGAATTCGAGATCCACATGCAATAACTTGTTCTGAACCATCCTTCTGTCTTTGACTTATTACATCTCCAATTGCTAAAAAACTGGCATCTGTATCCAGAATCATTTCACGATCCATATCTGGAAAACATAAAACTGGAGTTGTCGAAAGCCATTGTTTTAGTTCTTTGAAACTGGTTTCGCATTCATCCGACCAATAATATATATTCTTTAAAGAGCAAGTCACATATAACGGAGCTGCCATATGAGCAAAGTTCTTTATAAACCGCCTGTAATAGTTGACCAAACCGAGAAACGATCGTAATTCAGTTACACAACTCGGTATTGGTTTTTGAATAATTGATTTAATCTTTTCCTCGTTTGTCTCAATGCCTCGTTTGCTTACGACATGTCCTAAGAATTGAACTTTTGTTTCTTTTATCTTACATTTTTTTGGATTTATCTTTAGACCTGCATCAGATATTCGTCTAAAAACTTCTTCAAGTCTGTTGTCGTGTTCTAGTTCTGATGTTACATAGACTAGAACAGGGGTCGGCTACCTATGGCACCTGTGTCACATATGGCACCCCAAGCAATTTGCAATGGCACGCAGTCTCGAACCAATTTTATTGTGGATTAGAAAGCAAATTTCAGAAATCAAATTATCTTTAAATTAAATATTAAGTTTTATACATTAAAATTTAAATATTGAAATTAAAATATTAACTTAAATATTAAAATTTATTTTAATTTTTTATATTAAATATTGGTCGAGATAATTTACATCTTGATCGAACTTAAGTAGAATTAATTAAAGAAATATGTTTTTTAAAAGATAAATTAAATAAAGTAATTAATTAGAAATTTTAGTAAAGTTAAAAATTTTAAAAAAACCAATTTAAATTTAATGATAAAAATTTTAATTATTAAATGTGAATGATTCCGAGAAAATATATATTCGGTGTGATGGACAAAATTTTTACAGATTTTTACAGACGGAGAATACATCAAAGAAACTTTTTTGCGCAGTGCTGAAATTTTGTTCGGTGATTTACAAAATTTACAAGATTAATTAAAAGGCGCATAACTGAGTTGGTGAAAATGTAATTTTTAAACAAACAATTGCATTAAAAAAATCTCAAGAATTTAGTGTCGCTCTTGATGAAAGCTCTGATTTTATTGATTTGTCCCACTTAGCTGTAGTAGTAAGATATCATGAGAATAATCACATTTATGAAAAGTTATGCAGCTTATTATCCCTTCATAATACAACCAAAGTAGAAGATATTTTGATTGTATTTATTAGTTATTTTGCTAAACATGAAATCATCTTGAACAAACTTTTCTGTGTGACAACCGATGGTGCAGCTGCAATGTTTGGCAAGAAGAAAAGCTTTGTAAAACTTCTGGAAAATCATGTTAGACGCAAATTGTTAAATTTTCATTGTATTATCCATCAATCAGGGGACCTTATGTGCAAAGACCTCATCTCTGAATTTGGTCTCATTGATGACAACTGTTGTTAAGTTAATCAACTTCCTGGTTTTTAATTCTTCACTGGTTCTCAGGCAATTCAAGTCTCATCTACAAAAATTTAGTGTGAATATGGAGATCTTCTGTTATACAATAATGTTCGCTGGCTTAGTCGAGGTAAAGTTTTAAGGAGATTTGTCTATTGTCTTGAAGCTATTAAGATGTTTCTTGATGTAAAATAGAAAAATTTTACTGAATTGAATGATGTAAACTGGTTGTTAAAGTTGATGTTTCTGACTGACATAAATACACATTTAAATGAGCTTGTTTTGAAACTACAAGGATATGGTCATACAGTACTTGATCTTTTTAGCTATTGGAAAGCATTTACAATAAAACTGGATATTTTTACCCTTGACATCCACATAAAAACCTTCAAATACTTCCCCAATATGAAGAATCATTCAAAAAAATTGAAGTGAATATAGATGACCTTCCGGAGTGCATTGAAGTACTAAAAGCAGAATTTGATAAACGATGTCAAGACTTCCACAATTATGGACCCTTATTTTCATACCTCATTAAGCTAGACATGCATGATTTGACAAGTATCCAATTGGAACTTTTTAGTTTCATGGATATTGATAATTTTGAAATGGGACAGGTTAAATTTAGGTCTTCAGAAATATGGATACAAAAATTTTTTGAACTGAGGAAATGTTTGGAAGACGAAAATTTAGAAAAATCTAGTGCTATTCTCAACTGTTGGACATCTCTCCCGAGATCTTTCATCTGTTTAAAGAAAATTAATTTACTGCAATCAGCGTTCCTGTCGTCTTTATATGATGTTTTAAAATCTTTGTATGACCTAAATCAAATGATGACATCATAAAAATCTTATCATACTTTTGGATCATTCGATTAGTATTCTTGGTATGCGAAAAACATTCTAGGACTTTAATGATAAACTTCTTGTTATCAATTTGTTCAATTTTATTTTTTTCAATAATACAAACTTCTTGCAATCCCATTCCAAATTTCTGCTTCGTATCGATTCCTCCAATAAAAGCTGGTACGACGCTTTTGATGACATAAATTTCGATCAAGGAATTTTTTGAATTCCATTATATCTTTACCTTACATTTCCCAATACACATTTCATCTGTAGGTGAGAAAACACAAATTAATCTTACATTCGATTAAAAAAGTTTTAGATTTCCAATCCTCTACTAACACGCAATATCCATTACTGACACTGATGCCCCAGAATCCTACACCATTCCTACTTTAACTTTATAGCATCTCACCATACTCCATAATCTTCCATCTAACTTCTGATATATCTTCTTCTCCATCTTCTGATTTCTATCTCTAGATTTTATATCCTTTACTGACGCAACCGGAGCAAGGAGATAGGTACAGTGGGCTACCTTGCCTTTTTACTTCATTCTCCATGACATTTTCATAATCTTTCATTTCAAATGAAATCTCACCGTCTTCAAAGTCTTCTAAATTACCTTCCTTCTCTTAGATACATAACACTGGCTTGGATGTTCGTCTGTGCCCATTTACTGATGGACAATCACAGAATCTGTGACCTTCTTTACCGCATATCAAACAGCAGCCATCCAATGAACAATCCTTTCTTCGATGTCCATTTTCTCCATAACAAAAACATTGTCCTGGTTTGAGGGGTTCAAATTCAATTTAGCGGTTTACCCCATAACTTGTAAAAAAAATCTCTTTCCTTTTGTTTTCATCGATTCAGTTTGAAATTTTCCTTCTTCATTTGAATTTTCATATTGACCTCGTTGTGTTTCATTCTGCACATCTCACTTGACATAGGACACATTATGATTTTAATAACCACGATTCAAAATTGACCTGGGACCTCTTCGGAATGATTTTTTTACTACTGTCGCATATGTTGAACGACGTTGTTTTATTGCGGCAACCGGTTGGTTTGGTGTTAAACTTTCCAAAGCTGTTGCTAATTCTCGACGTCTTTCATTTGGCATCTTCGGCTCCAAAAAAAGAGTTTCTTTTAATTTCGAATGTTGTAATCCTTGAACAATGAAATCGGAAATAATTTCATCTATTGAAATCTGACTCTCAAATACTTCCTGCTCCAATTTTCGTACTCGTAGTTCGAAACACTGGTACCGTTTATCAAGTTTTTGAACTGAATCGCAAATTATCTCTTACTTTATCAATTATGCTCCTTGGTTTTGAAAAAATCTGGTAAAACCACTCTGTTACTGCGTTGTTTGACAGGTCTTTATTGTGACTACAATATTCCTGCTATAAAACTTCACTAGTAGCCTTTAATTTAATATTAAACTCTTTACTCAATGCTACTGACCTATCAGAAATATACTTCCGACTAACTTTCATTTTTCGTATTCTAAGATCTATTATCTCATCGCAAATAATTT